>JAEOAD010000036.1:20747500-20865695 GCA_036365145.1 Orientallactaga sibirica
CATAGTTGGGCGGCAAGTTCACTGAGAAAACCTGCTGGAGCTGAGCTGAAAGCCTCCTCCATGAAGACCAGCTGACAGAAAGTTGGAAAAAGCTACACTACATGCAGTTTAATGGGAGAGAGAAAACGCCAGTGAAGGTACTCAACAGTGAACACCGTAAGCTTTAAATTTGGCCAGCCAGGCCAAATGAGCCAAAGGGTGCAATAGGGACGTGTCTGTTATGGGGTAAACCAACTGCTCTGTAATTGGACTAAAGGCCCACTCCATGGGAGGGAACACATCCCTGATACTTAAAATGTACGACAGGGGTAGTCATGAGCCCTAAGGGTGTAATGTCTGCTGGTGTCTCACTAAATGCATATACTATGCTCACCAAACTGCACAGTAAGCCCTTCTCTTAATGTCCATACCCATACATTAATGCTACTCTCACTTTTGGTTAGAGAAGCTTCTCTTTTCAGATGGTGGCAATCTTGGGGTGACTCAGAAGGCACCACGGTACTGAGAAGTGACAGAGGAGTGCTCAGCACTGAAATATCTCTAACCCACCTTCCAAGGCTCAGGGTCCATTGCGAAAGAGGTGGCAGAAAGAATGTAAGAGCCAGAGGAAGGGTAGGACTCCTTACAACATGCTCCTCCAGACACAAAATGGCCTGGATATTCATGACCTCACAGTGCCTGACACTACCTACATAAGACCATCATAATAGGAGGAAAAGATCAAGACATCAAACTGAAAAGAGAGACTGATTGAGAGGGGGAGGGGATATGATGGAGAGTGAAGTTTCAAAGGGGAAAGTGGGGGGAGCCAGGGAAAAAAACGGGATATTGTGTACAATTAAAAAAGTTGTCAGAAAAAAAATAATAAAATTTTTAAAATGAGAAAAAAACAAAACAAATAATAAATAAATAAAACAAATAAATATAATTAATAAATAAGTATAATAAACAAAACAGCATAAATATTAAATAAATGAGTATAAATAATAAATAAATAAAACATATAAATATGATAAAGAAATATAATAAACAAATGAGGATAAATACTAAATAAATGAATGTAAATAATAAATAAATAAATATAATAAACTAATAAGTATAAATATTAAATAAATGAAATAAATAATAAATAAATATGATAAACTAATAAGTATAAATATTAAATAAATGAATATAAATAATAAATAAATATAATAAACTAATGAGTACAAATCTTAAACAAGTATAAATAATAACTAAATATCAATAATAAAGAAGTAAATACAAATAATAATAAATAAATTTAAATAGTAAATAAATCTAAATAATATTAAATAAATGTAAATCATAAATGAATAAATAACTGTAAATAATAAAGAAAGAAAGAAAAATAAAGAAATCTTAAAAGACCATGTGGCTGGCATCCTGGCTCAAGGCCTGTGCAGTGCACAACCTCTCTGCATGTCTAATAAGTAAATAAAAGAAAATAAGTATTTTAAAAATATTTTAGGTGGGAGGGAATACATACCTGGTACTGAAAAACCTACACTCTGTTATCTCAGGCTAGCCCCAAACTCACGGCCACGACCCTCCTCCTCCTCCTAAGAAAATCGACTGCAATTTTCTTATTTTTATTTTATTTTATTATTTATTATTAATTTATCATTTTATTTAACCTTTTTATTTTAGTGTATTATTTTATTTTATTATTTTATTTTACTTTTAATTTAATTTTATTTAATTTTATTATTTATTTAACTTTCTATTTTATTACTTATTATTCTATTTTACTTTTTAATTTAATTTTATTATTTATTATTTTTTAAATTATTGTTATTGTTATTATTATTAATATATTTTTTTGAAGTCGGGTGTAGCTGTAGGCCAGGCTTTTCAGACTTGTATCTTAATGGTAGGATAATTTAATAGTGGATGATTCTGATTTTAAATGATATCTTTTAAATCAACCAGGTTATATGAAAAGTAGGATTTTAGTAAAAGAAATACTTTCTGGAACTAATATGTAGGCATGGGATGGGATGCAATAGAACCATGTGTGTACTCTTGAGTATGTGAAGTGATTACTGGTAATACACACAGAAAATTTCTGATTTGTTATCACTGTTATTGGTGCTGTGATGAAAAATGTTGATTAAAAATAAATCATGTGGGCTGGAGAGATTGTTCAGTGGTTAAGGTGCTTGCCTGTGAAGCCTAAGGGTCCAGGTTTCATTCCTCATGTAAGCCAAATTCACAAAGTAGTACATGCATCTGGAGTTTGTTTGCAGTGGCTGAAGTCTCTGGTGTCCCCATTCTCTCTATATATCTGCCTCTTTCTCTCTCTCAAATAAAATAAAACAAAATAAAAGCAAAATGTAAATCATGCAAGATATAATTTTTTAAAATCTCACATTTTGAAAATAATATTTACAAATGGGGAATTCATGTAAAGTAGGTAGTATGTCAGGGTCCTCCACTCAAGAAAACTAGAGTATTTATTACTAACTTTAGGGAACTGATACTGAAAATACAGATCCTACCATTCAAACTGAGCATTATTTCAGCAAACTGGTAAATGTCTATGTGAGCTCATTTCTAAGAAAGGCTTCTCAGGGGACTCTGCACTGTAGCTTGGTGGGTTTCCTATCTGTGAAGTGCAAGCAAAAGGTAGCAAAATATGGAACATTCTATATTTATTTCCTAGTAAGGAAAAACCATTATGTTTTCATTAAGTAGGAAAGTTTCCAGATGATCCCGGGGTTCCTTTAGGGGAAATATTTAAATGTGTTAGTTCCAGGAATTAAGTCAGAATCTTCTTCAGGATGAATTTCCAGTTCTTCCTATGATTTAGTATTGATTATGTCTTCAAGTACCTTCAACATAGTTATCACCACCCTTGCATGTGGTGAGCACACCCTATTAGGACAGTGTTCCATATTAATAACTTGAGAAATTTATGTTGCTAACACTACAATGCTTAATGAAACATCATGAATTCATCAAGAAGAGAAGGCAATAAAATATGCATCATTCTCTTCCATAAATTTATGAAACTTCAGAAAATGCTATGTACTATGCAAAGAGATAAATAGGACAGGACAAATATCTAATGGCCTTCCTTACAGCCATTGCAATGGAAGTGGCTAAAAGAAAATTAATTGATTGATTTTATAAGTAAAATAATTGTGATATGTTGGCTGATTTCATTTGGAAAGGAAGCAGGACCATCATATGTATTAGCATTCACTGTATAGATAGATATAAAGTGCTTCCAGGTAGAACAAATTTGTGCAATAGTGCTCAAAGGGACATTGGGTGTCTCAAAAGAGACAGGCGACTTGACCTTTGGCATTTAGGTGGTAAAGCTATTAACCAAATAGAAATAAAATAGAAAAGGGCAGGTTTGATGAAGGTGATAAGTGGAAACAGTTGGCAATAGACATGAAAATGTTTACCTATGGTTTATGAAAAGAAAGCAAATGACAAATAACACTTAGGTGTTATCTCATGGTGATTGCTGATACCATGAGAACACCTGAGAGAATATGTGGCATGCAAAGGGAAGAGGATTTATCAAATACTGTTCTTTTGAGTTGGCAAGCAGAGGAAAGTACTTTTGGCACATGTAAAGATATTGCAAAAACAAACAAAATCGGAAGCTTTATGCAGTTAATCGATGTCAAATGTGTCTAGGAAAAAACAAATAAAGCCCTGTCGTTGTTTAAACTCTCATCAAAATAGAGGAACAGGTGGACATCTATAAAATGTTTTGTGATCACAAGTGAATTAGTTTACCTCAGTGTTGCAGACAGTTTTAGGTTTGCTGAGATGAACAGACCACACAGTTATGGAGGAAGGGATATTATTTTTGAAGCTTTTATGACTTCCATATGCAACTCTGACAAAACAGCAAAAGCCAGGCCCACACAGAGCAACATTTCAATGGACCAACTTTTCTTTTTGACTCTGCTCATTTCAACTCACCTCTGTCTATTGATTGAATTAAGTTTCTAGTCCAAGCAGGATAATTACAGGAATTCAATTTGTTTGGATTAGATGTTTCAAGTTAAAGTGCTTATGTTTCATGGAATATTATTTCAATAGATTCTTGGCAACATGCTGTATTTATCCCAGTCAAAAATTACTGTCTTTTGGCTGGCATTGTGTATTTTTATTTTTTGAATGCCAACAAAACTGTCAGTCAACACTTTATGCATTTTATATTTTTCTAATATCAGGATGTTTTAAGGACACACATTTTTTCTGAAATGGCAGGTTCCTTCTCCAGTCAGCTCTTTTATGTATTTTTAACAGTCTTTTCTTAGGCATCCTCTTTATTGTTTTAATGTAAATCAAGTCAAACCACCTTTTTTACCTTTTTAAGATTGCTAATCGTTGACAATAGCAGCTCAGTAACCTAAAACCAGTCTCAGTGTCTCTGCTTTTAACTTGTTTGAGATGAAAGGGAGTGAGAGGAGGGTCAGAAAAACCGAAGTTCAATACTGTCTGTACTTGAAACTCTTGGCTTACTGGCATCTTCTATGGACCCATTTAGGTTTCCTTTATTCCAATGTTCTTGTCCTTGTGTTTCAGTGACTCTGATTAAAAAAAAAGCCACCCAGCCACCACACCACACAGAGCAAAAAGCCACCTCAGGAACTCTCTTTGGAGGTAATTCTATACAGATTAATAAATTAATTAATTGCATCGTGTTAAGCAAGCTGATGAGAATGTGTTCTGGTTTGTATAATGGAGCCTGTTGATATCTACTCTGGCTCTCTCACCTGTTCTCATGCACATCATATAAGACAAGTTTCTTAAGAGCTTTTTCAATCCTGAAGGTGTTGTGTAGTTCCAAATAATTATTTTCAATATTAGAAAATAGCTAAAATATGGACACGTATAATGTTAACCTGATTTAACTTTCATCTTCCCTCTTATAAAGAGGTAGTCCCCTGCTATAGAGTTTAATGCTGGAGTATTACTTCTGCCCACTTGTAATCAAAACCTGGCACAGGTCCTGTCTGCTCCAATATGTACTATCCATGTATGTCCTTCTTTGAAATGACATGTATTTCATTTCCTTGTTTCATATGCTTCCTCTCAGATTTCCAAAGAAATAGTTAGCAAATTAGTTCATTCATGATGACATCAGTTCCTTGCTCTATTTAAACAAGGGAACACAAAGAGGAGGTCTTGCTCCTTCCCTTAGGACACTGCTTGATGGGAATGGCAGAGAACTAGGAAGACATTTAGCTAATAGGTATCAAGAATGTAAATCATATGTACAGTGGCTGCTGGAACCACAAAGGCTAAACTGACTACATGTGAGAGAATGTTTCCCAGAGACCTAATACCTGAAAATGATTGGGAGGACTCTCTGGGTGGGAGGGAACAGAATTCTAGGTGGTAGTAGCCAAAGAAGGGAAGCAATTATGCTTTGGGGAAAAGCGGCATTTTGGTATATCTGAAAAATACTGTATCAGAGAAAGAAAAGCAAGATGTGTGACAATAAATCTGAGGTCAGATAATGAAGGGCTTGTATGTGATGGAGAAGCAATCATGACTTGTTAATAGGGCCTAACATGATTAGATTTAAAGTCCGAATTATAGCAGTGAGTAGTTGGATTGTAGGCAAAGAAAGCACTTAGGAGGCTGAATGCATTTCATTTCACATCACAGATGGTTGTGAGTTTATGGGAACCAGGTAGTTTGAATCACATGTCCCCACAATCTAATGTGGTTTGAATCTAGGTTCCCAGCTATGGCAGTTTGGAAGATGGAGCTTTGCTGGAGAAAGTTTGTTGTTTGAGTCAGGATTTTGGGTTTTATAGACAGGTTTCCTTGCCAGAGTTCAGTTCACACTCTGCTGCTTTTTCGCACCTACCGTGGTAGAAGTGATTTCCAGCCTCTGGTCATGCCATGCTCTGCCCTGCCATTATGAAATTTCTCTTCAAGTCTGGAATCCAGAATAAAAATCTTTTCTGCTATCAGCTGCTTTGATAAGTTGATTTCTCCATCAATGAGAATGTCACTATAGCAGCCATGGCCTTCTTAGCATCAGAGCCTCTTTCCTCCTCTCCACTGAGAGTTTCAACCTCACAGGCCCTGCCATTTAGTGACAGCTTCACATCCCTTGGTGCAGACACTTAGATTCCCCAACTGAACCTATGGCTGCAGGGACACTCTGTTATATCTTGATAATCAGGTCAGATCATTCCCAACCTTGATTAGGTTCTCCTAAGTAGAGCTCATTTGAAAGGCTTGTAATGGGTAAATCAATGGTATGGAAATTTTAGTACGGCTTCAGCCTTTAGCATCAACAAGTATTAATGAAAAGGTGGCTGCTCCAGTTCTAGTTGGATGTGTCTCAGAAATCCCCCAGACTAGTCTATTGGTGGGAAATATCTCATCACTGAGTGTCTTGACCTCAATTCATATCCAAGGAAATCCCCTGTTCCTGTTAATCAACTACTGAAGACTGAGGAAGTATCTATCCTCTATGCATTTTTAATTTTACCAGAAAACATTGTTGATTCTACCAAATATATACTCTTATCACATTCACCCCTCAATGATCCTCAAACCCATACATGTACTCACACAGAAAAAATATCAGTACAACACCTACACTTACTTCCTCACTTTATTCTTTTGTTCATCAAAGTGAGAACCACATTTTAGGGACAACTCTGCTACTCACATGGGCAGAGTGGGTGATCATTATCATACTCTTTAATCTGAGTAGTAAGTGTACAGTGTGAAGGGAACTTATGTGGCTGCTGGTCAGGTTGCTGTTCATGGCACAGCATGAATATTCACAATAATGGAGGCAGAGATTACTTTACAATATCATGGATATGGTACCTTCTATCAAAAATTATACAGAAAATTTCCATCATTAAAATAGTTTTATTGATTTATTTAGGAGACAGAGAAAGTGAGTGATAAATGGATAATCAGAAAGAGAGAAGATTGACATTCTTGGGCCTCCTGTCACTGCAAACAAACACCAGATGCATGGGAAATTTTGTGCATCTGGCTTTATGTGGGTACTGGGGAAAAGAACTTGGCTGGCATGCTTTGCAAACAAGTACCTTTAATATCTCAGCAATCTCTTCAGACAAAATTTTTAATTTTTAACATATTCTCCCTGATACTATATATTTAAGTATTATAAGATATATATAAGGATATATAATGATTGCATAAAATCAATTTGAATTGGATCTTCTTAATGTTTGTGTTAATTTCACATAATGAGAGCTGGATATTTATGGTTTTGCTCATGTCACAGTGAGTAATGTGTATTAAATATTATTTGAAGTATAGCTATTGGTCCAAAATGCCATCCCAGTATTCTAAAACTGCTTTCGTAGAATATAATCATAATATTCCAAAATATTAATTAATTGGATTCCAAGAAAAAAAATTAAAAGAAAAATAAAACAAACAGCCAGTTGTGTTGATGCACGCCTTTAATCTCAGTACTTGGGAAGCAGAGGTAAGAGGATTACCATAAGTTCAAGGCCAGCCTGAAAATATATAGTGTATTCCAGGTCAGCTTGGTTTAGAACAAGACTCTACCTCATTAAACCAAACATATATAAATAAGCTAATTAAATTAAATAAACAAATCAACCAGTAAGCAGGGAAATTAAAAAAATCCTGAAACATAGACTCTCGGTGCAGTGATTGTTCAGAACCCGAAATGAATGTCTTAGTTCAAGTCTGAGGCAGCACACATTGCCTTAGCAAACATTCCCATGAAAGTCTTAGAACATCTCAGACACAAGAACAGGTAGCACTAAGACGTTAAAACAGTAAAACCAATTCTCTGCTTTAACAACGTGTTCAATCAAGTCTGAACTCACTCCTGGGTTGTTCAGGTCTACCAACAGACTGAAGTTTTCATACAGAATAAGAAAGAAACTACATGAAACAATCAGAACGTGATTCAATACATAAAAGGAAGAGTAGATGTGAGGGAAAATTTCTGAGAAAGAACCTAAAAAAATTCTGCTTTGTTCATTCTATCCCATTGAGCAGGAATACTTGGGATATATGCTATAGACTTATTGTTTGAAACATATTTTTATATATATATATATATATATATATATAATATATTCTCTTATATTCTATTCTACTTGCCTTAAAAGATATATGATCTCTGCATTTGTCAACAAAAAGGAAATAGTCAATGCTTATAAATAAATACTTTGGTAATCAATCCTATAGGCTTCAATACTGCATTATTGTCTTCACAAGCTGGGAGAGAGCTCTTCCATTACTTTCTCTATGATTGACTGTTGCACACACTGCAATACTGTTGAATCTCAGCATATGTCTCTGAGTATCGGGATCTGTGCATCATGTTACCTGACAGGTCAGCACTCTCTCACAGGAGTCCTCTTCCCACTCCTATAGGCAGCATGGGCTGCCCTGGCATTAATGAAAACACAGATGGCATTTCACCACCACTCTCATGAGAGCACACCCAGCACTCACTCTGGCTCTTTGTGCACTATTGCACCCACCAGGGGATTTGCATGTTTCTCCCTGGGGAGGACCTTTCCTTGCTATTCTGAGATAAAAGCTCAGCTCAACTTGTGACCTGACTGCAAAGGACTCTTCAGTTCCACATCACACCATGAGGTGCCCTGCTCAGCTCCTGGGGCTGATGATGCTCTGGATCCCTGGTAAAGGCAGAGGGAGAGGAGGAAGGAGCATGGGAGGGGCAGGGAGCTCTGAGGATACTCTCTTATAGATCTGTGTCTTGTCAATGTGTCAATTATATGCGTGTGTGTGTGTGTGTTTGGTTTCGTCCAGGATGTGTATATGAGAGTGCATAGACATATGAGAGCAAGGAAGAGTCCAGGAGGAACAAGGGCATATAGATTGGGGAACACTTTGGCTTTGAAGCCCATTTGTCTCATGTAGGAATCTTCCAAAGGCCCATTTGTGCTTTGAAAATATATTTTATATTGAGTATGGTTAGATCAGGACCCAAATCCACAAATCATGTAGAAGGAAGTAAAAACCAAAAGTACTTTAGAAGTTTCACTATTTTAATCCACACCTTTATTTTTTATTGCAATTTCAGGATCCATTGGTGATGTTGTGATGACTCAGACTCCACTGTCCTTGACTGTCACACCAGGAGAGCCCACCTCCATCTCCTGCAGGTCGAGTCAGAGTCTCCTATACAGTGATGGAAACACATATCTAAGTTGGTACCTGCAGAGGCCAGGCGAGTCTCCAAGGCGCCTGATATATTTGGTTTCCAAACGGAAGTCTGGGGTCCCAGACCGGTTCAGTGGCAGTGGGTCTGGGACAGATTTCACACTCAAAATCAGCAGAGTAGAGCCTGAGGACTTAGGAGTGTATTACTGCATGCAAGGTACACATGAGCCTCCCACAGTGGTACAGCCCTGAACAAAAACCTCTCTGTCTGGCTGTCACACTTGTTGCTCATCTTTTTGGCATCCCAGTGGATTCTCTCAGGCTATGTAAGAGGCAGAGCTGCAAGGCCTCAGGAGAGAAGGTCACAGCTGCTGTATCTGCCCACAAAATATCCTGACAATGCTACATTTTTTTGGCAGTGTGAAGAGAGTCCCAGTGCTGTCAGAAATACCAGGCATGAAAGAAAGATGATGGTCACTCATGCTAATCACCCCTGCCTTGTGCACACACATGAACGGAAGCTAATGGTCACTCATCCTAATCACCCTGTGTGATGGTTAAGTTTGTGTCAACTTGATTTGTTTAGGAATCCACAGACATTCCTCATAAGTGTGTTTTTGAGGCTGCCTCTAGGAAGGATTAACTAAAGGAAGAATCCTTCCCCCAGGGGTAAGCCTTCCCCCAGAGTGGGCAGCCCCTCTTGGAGGAGGGGGCTGGTTGATAAAAAGGAGCTCTGGGAAGAAAGGCTCTCTCTCCCACCTGGCTGCCGGTGCTACTAGCTGCTTGGTGTTTTCTGCTTGGTACCTGCTGCTTGGTGTTGCTGCTCTCCAGTGTGGACTGAAGACCAGGGTGGACTGAAGAGCAGCGTCTCTCCAGGAAGCCTCCAGGCCTTCAGTGCCGGATTGGGACTGCTGAGGCCTCCAGCCTCGTGCACTGAGCAGCTACCAGGTTTCTTGACTCTCGGACCTGCAACCTGCTATTGCTGGACTGTGTAAGCTAATCCAATAAATCCCCTTTTAATACGATTCATTCTGTCCATTCTGTTCCTCTAGAGAACCCTGACTAATACACCCTGCCTCGTGTACATGCAGTGATGAAACTCATTCGTAGTTGCAGACACATCACTGAGGCTAAAGGTAAATCAGGCAACAAAAATCCATGTATACTTTTAAATCTATATTTGTAATTTTTGATTTTTTTCTTTTCCTTTGTTGTTGATCGGATTGACCAGTTGGTATTTTAGGTACAGCAGGAAAATAAACAAAGATGTCATTAGGGTTTTCTTTGCCCCCTCTACCTATGTCTTGTCATTTCTGTTTTTGCTGAGTGTACCTACCTGTCTGTGTGGAGCAGGCACAGCACTGGACACTACTCTCCTCAGGGAAGCATGAGAAAAATCAGGCACATACTTGGTTACACATTTCTGGATAAACTATGAAAAATGTGCTCCTAAAGAAAATTCCCAGCTTCAGTGTGTTGACAGAAATGGACATTTTTTTTTTCATTTCACATTAGGGTGTAAAAATGAAGAAACAAGTCTACAAATACAAAAAGCATGGAAATGTTTGTCTTGCACAGGAATTTGAATGAATGATTAGATAAATCAGATAAATCAACAGTGGACCCACCTCCCCGAGGTTAAATAATATTCAGAAGATTTTGGGCAGAGGGGAATAAATGGCATCATAAAGCGCACACACACTGGGCAGCAGTGGCTCATGTTGGGGTTTTAAGTCTAATGGAGTTGTGGTGAAATTATGAACCAGTTAGAAACTGAGGTGATCTTCTTACGAATGTTCCCAGAGTTGAAGGGACTGTTGCCTGGATTTCAGGGTTTATGTTGTGCACCTGCAAGCACAAGAGGAAGTGGTACAACTTGCAGGACTGCATTTTTAGTGACAGTGGTGGACACTAATATTGACTTTCATGTTCACTACTAGTCAATTATAGTTGCTCCTCATTCTGCAAGAGCCATTATAGGGTATACCTGGTCTAGGAATTATACTCCATTTTTATTACACCTTGTTACTACTAATTAACATATCCAGTATATTATTGTATTGCACAGAATCATGACCCAGGAGCAATATATAATATCATAAGATTGGGTAAATTTGAGGTTTCATCGCCAGTGGTTATGTAAGTAGAATATGATGGTTATAACACGACAACATTACATTATAATGCATTTCTCAGAGAATAATTTTGTGAGTTAATCCCCCATTATTTCTACAGGTATATATTTCATGATTCTTTATCCAATTATCAATCGACTTGTACATTGATAGCTTCTGTATTTTCATTATTTTATATAATGTTGATATGAGCATAAGTGTACTAATATCCACACAGCTTCTAGACACACTCTCCCCTGTTTAGTCATGCCTTCATCTCTTGTAGTCAAGACACTAGTTCAACCTCAAACCCAATACCAAAAGGAGGCCAGTAAGTGCAGAGTAACAAGTGATAGATGTGTTTTTGTGGAAATACAGTAACAGCACTAAATTAAAAGCAACAAGAACAGTACAGTGAGAACATAGAAAAATTAAGAATAGATAGAAAATATGATGAGGAATCATAGGGATTAGTTTTAGAACAATGGAAAATTGAAAAGTATATAGGAGGGAGTAATTAGTATATTGTTAATGTAAACTGGATTTAAAGACTATTAATGCTATTCTGAATTAATTATACTTACAAAGTAAAAAGAGAATGAGATGGAAAAGGAGGACATCCATAGTGTGCTGAGTGCACCCACTTTCCTCATATTCATTTCAATATCTGAGGCTCTCATGTAACCACACCTCTGCTTTTAGTAACATTGGTATCTCTATGGTTTGATCACAGTATGGGTTGCCTGTGCCTATGGCCATGGCTTGAATGTATTTTGTCTACTACATTTCTTCTCACATCAGGTAGCATTTGGTGTTCATGTGGGTCTATACTTGTCTTGGTTATGGCCTCTTTCTGGATGAATGGGGAGTCTTCAAGTTTGATGATGTGATTTTGCAAAGTTTTCAACTTTTTCTATCAGAACAACTTAACTTCAGAGTATGGACTGACTTTTCATGATGAGACTTGAACCAACCCTGTTTCAGCCAATTATAGACTACCAATGACAGTCCCTGGAAATAATTCATAATTCAAATCACATCTAACTTATAGAAGCAGTAAGATATAGAGGTGCCCTTACAGGAAAATGAATCCTGCAAACATTGATTTTTTGCTGAAAAGCATGTTTTCCTTAGGCCCTTCCTGACCCCCAAGCTTTTACAAAATTTTGTCAGTGCATCTGGGCAGGAACTAGTTGAAGTTGGTGCAGCACTTCCTTGAGTCTGATGCTCTGGCCCACTGCATCCTGGTCCTTTGTCTAATGATGTCATATATGAGTGTTCACATATCTATATGACAGGGTTTGTAGGTTCCAGGAGACTGAGACAAAGATCATGATCACTGGCACAGTAGTGACTTTCCAACAGATCTGCCAGCATGTGTTGGGTTGACAATGGACTAGGACGTTATTAATAGTGAGGCATGTTTGGATATTCTTTCTAACTTTTGATTCTAGTGGGAATATTGGATCTGTAGAATTCAGCCTCCTACTTGGTGTACTCATGGGAGAAATTCTCCATCACTTCCCACCAGCAGAATATAAGGAATTTCAAACTCTAGGCATATGTTACATCTATTTGAGAAATGCAGTGCAGTGGATTGAAAATAAATATGGAAAAATATAATCTGTCATTTTTTGAATTGCAGATGTTTTCTACAACATTGAAAGTATGATCACAGAACAAAAACCCAAAGAAGCCAAAAAAAAAACCACTATCTGAAAAGAAATCAACCAATCCACTAAAAAATGGGGTAAAGATATGAACAGTCAGTTTTTATTTGGAGAAATACAAATGACCAATAATAAATATCTAGGAAGATGTTCAATATCTTTAACCATCTTGAAAATGCAAATTTAAAGTATTGGAGATTTCATTTAATTTTGGTCACGTGGCTGTAAACAGGAAAGCAAATATGGGCTGGAGAGATGGCGTAGTGGTTAAGATACTTGACTACAATGTCCAAGGATGCAGATTTGACTCCCCCGATCCCACCTAAGACAGATGCACATGGTGGTGCATACCTCTGGAGTTTGTTTGCAGTGGCTAGAGGCCCTGGTAGACCAATTATCTCTCTTTTTCTCTTTCTCTTTCCCTCCCTTTCTCTCTCCCTCCTTCTCTCTCTCCCCCTTTCTTCCCCTTCAATAAAATGTAAAAATATACAATAAAGTATTTGATCTAAAAGGCAAATGACTACACATCCTGGTGAGAGTGTGGAAAAAGAGACACCTCAACTACTGATGTTGGGAGTGCAAACTTGTACAGCTAATGTAAAAATCAGTATGGACTATCCCCAAATATCTAAAACTACACATCCCAATTGATCAAGCTTTATCAGTCCTGGGTATATACTATAAAGACCTTCATTTTACTATAGAAATAATTGCTCAGCCATGTTTGTAGCTGCTCTATTCATCATAAGTAGGGCATAGAATCAGCCCAGATGGTCAACTGATGAATGAAAAATGGAGATGCTCTACACATACTCAGTGGGATTCTACTTGTTGTTAAGGAAAAGTGAAATAATGAATATTGCATAAAAATGATAAAAATGGGGGAAATATATACTAAGTGAGGTAATCTAGAAAGATAAACATCACATTTTCTCTCAGATATAATACAGATCAAAGCATGGAATAGGCTGCTTTGTTTGTAAGTCATACTTTGCATCATGAGTCCTGATAAGGAAGCTAGAATGATGGCGCAGAGGAGGAAGTATGTGCTGGTATGTAGGAGATGTTCTCATAAACTGACATGTTTTGAATGCTTTTTGCCCCAACTGATGGCAACTTGTGAGGTAAAGACGTCCTGGTGGCGATATGTTGCTGGGTGGGGGATTGAAACTTTTTCAGTGTCTACCTTAACATTATGATTTTACTAAACTCTTCAGTTACTTTTTTTTCCACTTTGCTTTGGCAGAGGTAGTATACTTATTTTTCTCATGCAGTGCTTACTCCTGGTAACATAAAATTTCTCTAACTTCTCTTATAGACTATAACACAAAATGAATATTGTCCTCGCATCATCTGCTTTTGGTTGGAAGCTTTGTTAGAACAATAAGAAAGTGAATCCAACATAAAATTTATACCAGAAGTGGGTCACTCCCACTAGATACCTGACTGTAGTTTGTACCTTTTGGAACAGATTTGTAGAAGGAATGTGGAAGGATTTGAAACCTTGGCCTAAGATGCTTTGCAGTGCAGTAGGCAGAGTTTCATGGACTATTCTGGTCAGAGTTTGAAAGACCTAAAAGCAGAAATAACTGTTTAGGCTTGGTTTGTGAAGAGAAGGAAGAGTGGTTTCTGGACTGTGCTGCAGGGAGTTGTGTGCTAGGCTAGCTTGGGTCCACTAGTGCTTTGAGCATCTGAGCAAAGTTATATTTACTAGTAATGGACTGGCATGAACAGAAGGATATGGCATTAGACAGAAATGTTTTGTATTAAGATGCCAGCTCTGTTCAGTTGCAACTGTTGGTGTGATTGCAACATTTGTGATAGGGTCAGTAGAAAGACTGCTGACTCTTTTAAAAGTAGGCTGCCTGAATGCTAAAGAAATTTTCTCATTCTAGAAGGTCAAATCCTCCCTCACGATTAACTAATTTTGTAGCCCACCTACTACACTAGATTTAAAAGAAATGCAGAAAAATTGGGTAGTATGATTTGAAACATGATTTGGTTTTTGGAAATGGCAACTGGACAATGTGTGGTAGGGTTGGTCAACTACATATGTGGATGACCAATGAAGCCATGAGGAAGGATTTTGAGTTGCAGTGGAGACCCTAAGAGACATGCCAGGACTATAGAATGGTGTCCTGGAAAGCCAGGTCAGGGTAGAGTTTTTCACCAGCCTGTGAGCAGCCAGCTGGAGGGGTGAACTTTGAATCCCTGAGATCTTGTCACTGCTTAGATATGTTGGATTTAGAAGTGTGAAACAGGATCATTTTCCCTGTTTGTTTGAGATTTTGCATTGTTTAATCTTCCCAAGCAATGACATCATTTGCAGTGTAAATGTTTACTCTGTGCTATTATGTGTTTTTAGTTTGACATGTTCATAGGTAGGAGAATGTGAACAAGGGGAAGATTGAACCGTGTTGGAATTGATAAAAACCATGGGACCTTGTGAAGTAGGATTGTGGTGTACTTTCCTTTTCATTGCTGGGAAAAATATCCTGGACAAAAAGCAGCTCATGGGAGGAAAGAGTTAATTTCAGACTTACAAATTCTCGGGGAAAACATTATCATGTTTAAAGAAGCTGGCTCACTCCATCATACACCACAGGAGGGAGAGAGAACACCAGCAAGCACAAACCGCCAGAGGTCAAGCTGGCTTTCTATACACCTACTCAAACTGGACTCAAGATCCATTCTGAAAGACATAATCTTCTCTTCAGTCTTATGCCTGATTAAGACTTAATAAAAATTTCCACAGGCCATGGGCAAGATATATATATATCTCCGGCTCAGGAAATACTGTGGATGAGGGAGCAGAGAAAAGGCAAGAGCCACTGCAGGAGGAGGAGGTGTGCTCAGAGCTGTTGTTCTCCCAACAGAGATGTAGTGGTGCTTCAGTCACCACAATGATTACTGGTAACTGTATTGTAAAGAGCCACATTGGAACAAGGGCAAGGAGACATGATATAAGGTATAATACGATGGGCCTATGATGAAGAAGAAGAATGTCAATGTGTTAAAATTTTCAATAAAATATAATGATAAAAAGTGTAACTGAAAAGGTCATGTGGTGGAGGTCACAAAGAAGTAGAAATATTGGAAGAACACAGGTCGTTTCTGCTGTAACCATGGTATTGTCTGAACTTGATATGCTCCAAAATTCAGGTTTTCTTGAATTACTTCTATGATATCTTCAACTTGCTTCAAAATAATGTTCACGTAAGAAAAAAAAAAACTGAATAGTAAAGGACTATGGGTGCTGTGGGGCTTTTTGGGTGAGGCTGATTTTGGCTAAATTGAAGCTAAAAGACACCGAGGGCTGAGTATGGTGGAAGCAGGAAGGGGGTAAAGTGGCAGTGTTGGCTCTCTGTGCCATCTCCATGCTCGCTTTCAGAGGTCATAAGATACAAGAACATATTTATAGCATCATGGAAGTTTAGGGTTTAGCAGGGATGATGGTCAGAGTGTACAACATCTGCTGATGGTAATGGCTATAAGGGATGTTGTTATCCTGGGATAAGTTATCAAAGTCTATCAAAAACTGCTAATGTGATAATTACAGCAGCTGCTTTACCTGGTCAGTCATGCAGTCCATACTCAGCATGAATTTGTTCATGCTGACTTCTTGTTTGAGGTCATCAATATTTACGGATGTGATGCATCTGCACTCCCAGTTACTGCTTCTTAATATGCAGGGGCCTCCCTCACATCTATGCACCATTGTGGATCTGGCCCAGCTAATATAAATATTCACTGTAAACATTTCCTCTTCGTAAATTGTTACCCAGGGTATTGTCACCTACGTGAAAGCTGACTAACCAATCCTCATTGCCCTAATTGCCCTAAAGGAGCTGGATGCCCAGCTTTTCTTGTGGCACAGCTCTGTCAGTGTAACTACAAATCTTCTATTTATTATAGTCTAGGATGAATGATTCCATTCCTTATGGATTACATCACCATTTTTAGTTTTCTCGGATATTTGGCACCCTCTTCTAGGCATAGATTCCTAGTAGCCCTTGCTGTTCTTGTAAGCCATGTTTAAGGCACACCCGAGAATGTCACACTGGAAAAGATTGTTGAACTCTTCACACATTAAGCAAACTACCTTTTCCTTTCACTTTCCAGGCTGTAAGTAGACATGGGAAAACAGAAATGTCTGAGACATCAGACCTTAGGCAGTCACAGTTGGAATCAGAGATTTGTAACTCACAAAGCCGCCAGGAGAGACCAAGAATCACTTAGGCCAGAGTGTTTATGAAGTCTGTGTTCCTGCCATTGTGAAGCACGGTATTGACAACACCCTCAGGAGTGGCTACAAGGTACAGCTGATAGATGCCCTTGGGATTTGGGGATACACTCCACAGAGACTTTTGTTTCATTTTCTATTATAATATTATTGGTGAGCAAGATAAATCAGGTTATCAGGATGGTATAAATACAATATGTCTGCTTCAATGAATTAGTCTCTGATTCTGTATTTCTCCTTCTTTCATGTTAATTTTAAACCTTGAAGGCAATCTATGGCATAATTATATGTGTATGTCTCTATGTTCATGTATGTGAGTGCGCATGTGTGTTGCTTCATGTACTCATGTGTGCACCTGCATGATGAGATCAGTGGATAACCTGGGTGTAGATGGACAGGTGCTGGACCCCTTCCCTATTTTGATACAGTGTCCTCACTGGAATTTGCTCTGCACATGGAAGAGGAGACCCTGATCACATCCTTTATGGTTCCAGGTCAGTACAGTTTGCTTCATATTGAAACAACACATAAGAATCCTGGGAGCAGAGTGAGAAGTCTCTGATCTAGAAAGGATGATATGAGGGTTTTTTCCTATATTTATGTTTGGAATTTCAACTCTGGTCACCCTGCAGATATAGAAAATTGGAATGACATTTATGAGACCTTTCCTTAAAATACCAAAAAACAACAACAACAACAAAAACAACAACAACAAAACAACAAAAAAAAAAAAAAACACAAGACCTGAAGTTGAAACCATATGTGCCACATCACTTGATTCTGTCATCAAAGACATAAGGAGAATTGTAAAGTAAACACTGTCTTTCCTGTAGGAATGAAAAGAGCCCTCTCCATGCTCCTCTCGATTAAAAAAAAAAAAATCAAAAAATAAGACAAAGAATTCCTACCATTTCCAAAAAGCTCGGGATCCGAGAGGCACAGGAAGGTTTGGGTGGCATAACGAGTTTGCCCCCCAGGCTCAGGCCTCCACTTACCTGGACAGACTACAGCTCCTGTCCCACTATCCTGCTGATGGGTCCCAGGCTCTGGGAACCTAGTGGGTGCCCTCACGCACCCGGCTCCAGACCCAGTGGTGTGGATTCTGGTTCTGGATCTGAAATGAAATGAACCCTGAAGGGTGAGCACAGACCTTGATCCCATCTTGGTATCCCCACTTCCCACTGTCTTGGCTGTCACCATGACTGACCTCCTCACACAGATCAGGCTTGACCCAGGCTCAGTACTCCAGTGCTTTAAAGAATTCTGTCTTCAGCTTCAGAAATTCCTTGCACAAGCCTTGCACAGGTAAACACTGACACGTTAAAATAGTGAAACCAATTCCCTGCTTTAGCAACATGTTCAGTCAAGTCTGAAATCACTCCTGGGTTGTTCAGGTCTACCAACAAACTGATGTTTTCATACAGAATATGAAAGAAACTACATGATACAATCAGAACTTGATTCAATATTTAAAATGAAAAGTAGATATGAGGGAAATTTTCTGAGAAAGAACCTAAAAATTTCTGCTTTGCTCATTCTATCCCATTGAGCATGAATACTTGGGATATATAGTATGGCCTTATTGTTTTAATTATATATATGTTCTCTCTGCAGTATAATACTCTCTTATATTCAATTCTACTTGCCTTAAAAGAAATATGATGTCTGCATCTGTAGGGAAAAGGAAACCATTAATGCTGATAAATACTTTGCTAATCAATAATAATAGGCTTAAATGTTGTGTCTGTACAAGCTGGGAGAAACCGCTGCTGGGTGCCATTATTTCTCCAAGATTGACAGTGAAAACACCACAATACTGTTGGATCTCAGCAGCTGTCTCTGGGTGTTGGGATCTGTGTGCCATGTTATCTGACAAATCAGCACTCTCACACATGAGTCCTCTTCCCATCTCCTTAGGCAGCATGAATTGCGCTGGCATTGATGAAAAGACAGATGGCATTTCACCACCACTCTCGTGAGAGAACACCCAGCACTCACTCTGGCTCTTTGTGCACTGTTGCACCCACCAGGGGATTTGCATGTTTCTCCCTGGGGAGGACCTTTCCTTGCTATTCTGAGATAAAAGCTCAGCTCAACTTGTGACCTGACTGACCAGGACTCTTCAGTTCCACTTCACACCATGAGGTACCCTGCTCAGCTCCTGGGGCTGATGATGCTCTGGATCCCTGGTAAAGGCAGAGGGAGAGGAGGAAGGAGCATGGGAGGGGCTGTGAGCTCCTAGGATACTCTCTTGTAGATGTGTTTTGTCCATGTGTCAAGTGTGTGTGTGTGTGCCTGTGTGTGTATGTGTGCATGCATGTGCATGTGTGTGTGTGTGTCTCTCCAGTATCTGCATATGACAGAAAAAATCAACTGAGAATGAGGAAGATTCCAAAAGTATTAAGGGCATATAGTTTAGGGAAGGCTTTGGCCCTAAAGAATATTTTGGATAGTGTAGGAATCTTCAGAGGCCTAGTTTTGCTTTTCAAATAACTTCTACTGAGTATGTTTAGTACACAACCCAATTCCACAAATCAAGTAGATGGAAGTAAAAAAAAAAAAAACCTTAAAAATATTTCAATATTTTAATACATAACTTTACTTTTTGTTGTGATTTCAGGATCCATTGGCGATGTTGTGATGACCCAGACTCCACTGTCCCTGTCTGTCACACCAGGAGAGCCCGCCTCCATCTCCTGCAGGTCGAGTCAGAGTCTCCGACATAATAATGGAAACACATATCTACATTGGTACCTGCAGAGGCCAGGCCAGTCTCCAAGGCTCCTGATATATTTGGTTTCCAACCGGGACTCTGGGGTCCCCGACCGGTTCAGTGGCAGTGGGTCTGGGACAGATTTCACACTCAAAATCAGCAGAGTAGAGCCTGAGGACTTAGGAGTGTATTACTGCATGCAAGGTACACATATCCCTCCCACAGTGGTACAGCCCTGAACAAAAACCTCTCTGCCTGGCTGCCGCACTTTTGCCCATCTGTTGGGCAGCACAGTCATTTCTCTCAGGCTGAGTAAGAGACAGAGCTGGAAGGCCTCACGAGAGAAGGTGACAGCTGCTGCATCTGTGCATAGAATGCTGACACAATGCTACATTTTTTAGCATTAAAGAAATGGTCACAGTGTGAAGGGAGCCCCAGTGCCCTCAGAAATGCCAGGTATGAAGCAAAAGCTGATGGTTACTCATACTCATTGCCCTGCCTTGTGCACACACATGAAGGGAAGCTGATGGTCACTCATCCTCATCACCTTGCACTGTGCACACATGGGAAGGGAAGCTGATGGTCACTCATCATAATCACCCTGCACTGTGCACACGCACGAAGGGAAGCTGATGGTTACTCATCCTCATCATTCCTGCCTAGTGCATGCTCCAAGATGAAATTCATTCATAGGTGCAGCCATGTCACCAAGACTAAGGGTGAATCATGCTAACCAAAATTCATGTACGTTTTTAAATTTAATTTTTCTGATTAATGCCATTTGATTTTCTTTCCCCCCTCTACCAATTCCTGTTCATGTCAATTTTCTCTGAATGTACCTGCATATATGTGAAGTAGGTACAGGGAAGCATCAGAAAAATCACACACAGCCTTTTTTATACATTTCTTGATAAACTAAAAAAATGAAGACACAACTGCAAAATTGAAAGAGCAAGGAAATGTGAGTCTTACACAACAACTTGAATGACTAATAGATAAATCCACAGTGGATCCCCATCCCTGAGGTAACAATATCCAGAAGATTTTGGGCAGAGGGGAATGAATTGTATCACGAAGGGCACACCCAGAGGGCTGCGGCTACAAGAACACCACACTGTGGCTCGTGTTGGGTTAAGCTATGAACCAGATGGAAACTGTGATGATCTACTTATGAGCAATCCCAGAGTTGAAGGGACTGCTGCCTGGATTTCAGGATTTACCCTGTGCACCTGCAAACACATGAGGAAGTGGTACAACATGCAGGACTACTTTTGTAGTGACAGTGGTGGACACTAAGGTCCTAGACCTTCATGTTCTAGAAGAGTCATGGGGTATACCTGTTCTAGGATCAGTTCATCTATTATACTGCAGTTTTTCTATACCTTTTGAGATGTGTATGCTGAAATATACAAAATTCATCCTTTGTATTACTATTGGTTAATGGATCCAGTACAATAATGTACTGCATGGTATGATGGCACAAAGAGAAATACAATAACATAAGCTTGGGTCAATTCTAGGCTTCATCACCTAGGATTATTATTATTTTTTTTGAGAGAAAGACAGAGAGGGAGAGGAAGAGGAAGACAGATAGAGATGGGTGCTCCAGCAGCCTCTCAGCTGCTAAGAATGAAATCCAGATGCATGCGCCCTCTTGTGGTCAAGTGTGGCATTGCACCCTTGTGTCACTTTGCATTTGGCTAAACGTGGGACCTGGAGATTGGAACCAGTGTTCTTAGGCTTAGGAGGCAGGCACCTCTCCAGCCCCACCTAGGGTTATTTAAATAAAATATGATGGTTACACAATGGCACAATTATCTTGTAGTGAATCTTCAGAGTATAATTTTGTGAGTTAATATACCACTATGGGTTTGTATGTGAGTGTGTGTGTGTGTGTGTGTGTGTGTGTATATCTTTATCCAGCCATCAATTGCCATGCATGGATAGCTTCAATAGCAATATTTTGGTTACTTTATGTAATGATAGTATGAGCATAAGTGCAGAAATATTCACACACTGCTTCCAGACACACCATCAGTTGTTCAGCCATGCCTTCATTTCTTCTACTCAAGCCACTAGGCCTAATCTCCAATACACTGTTAAAATAGGATAGCAAATGCAGAGCAACAACAACTGATAGATATGTCCTTATGAAAATATGGTGCTAACATTCAATTAAAATAATTGTTCCTACATCTTTAATTTCTTTTGGGTAATAAAGGAAAAGAACAATACAGTATGAACCAAGATATAATAGTAATGGATATAAAATACTCTGAGAAATCATATAAATTAATATTAGAACAATGTATATGTGTAATGTATATAGAAGAGAATTGTTATATTGCTGGGTAAAAAGTGTTTAAATATTATTAAAGTCATACTGAATGGTAATTAAGATATTAACTGAGGACAATAGGGAAAAAGTAAAGATGTAAAAATCAGGAACTAAATAGGAATGAAGGAAAATATATAGTCCATATGCTACAGAAATTTTACAGAGAACATATTAGAATATGTACAGAAACAAAAAAAATAAAGTTTAATTAAGCAATACAAATACTAGAGCAAAACTATTAATATGTATGCAACATAGGCAAGAATGTGGATATTGAACAATAAGGAATGAAGTAAAATGAAACCAAATGAAATTAAAAATCATTGCAGCCTCAGTGAATATCTCTTTTTAGCTGGGACGGTTCTGCAGCCCTCCCCTCCTCCAGTTGTCTTACAGTTCCAGCCTTTTACACGAGATTGGCAGGTATGCACTGAAAAGTGGAATTCAAACAAGTCACTTGTTGTGATGTATTTCTACAAAGGACTCAGTAGAGTCAAACCCTTCCTTTTTTAATTTCCTGGACCAAAGCATGACTCAACTGCCTCAAAGTCACTCCCACACTTTTAGCTACTGTCATTCATATTGTGCTGAGTGGTTACATTTTCTTCATAAGCATTTCCATGTCTGAGGCTCTACTGTGTTCACACCTCTGCTTGTGTAACCTTAGTAGCTGTGTGGTTTGCTCCCACCCCAGTGACAGTTGACTGTATCTATGGTCATAGCGTGAATATATTTTGTCCACTACATTTCTGTTCATGTCAGGTAGTATTTGGTGTCCATGTGAGTCTGTACTTGTCCTGGTTATGGGTTCTGTATGGATGATATTGGAGTAGAGTTTTGCTGTTGTTATTTTGCAAAGTTTTCTACTCTTCCTGTCAGAACAGTTTGACTGCAGATTACCCAGTGACTTTTCATGGTGAGATTTGAGCAAACACTTGTTCAACTAATTATAAGGTAGCAATTGCAGTCCTTGGAGACAATTCCACCCAAGTCTAACTTACTGAACAAATGAGATTTGGGGAGATCATTACAGGAAGATGAGTTCTCTTACTGAAAACAATGTTCCCCTGAGGCCCTGTCTGACCTTCAAGTCATTATAAAAGTTAGTTATATCCCTTAAGTCAGTGTGGCCCTAGAAATGGAGCTGAGGTTCTCTCTGATCTACGGGGTCCTAGTCCTTTGATTCCTGCTGACATAGGTGCATATTCACAGATAAGTGTGGCAGGGATCTTAGCTTCTAGGAGCCTGAGCCTAAGACTCTGTTCGTTTTCACAGTAGTAAACTTTTACCAGATCATCCAAGATAGCCTGGGTTGACCATGGAGTGGGACATCATTAGTAATGGGGCGTATTTGTGTTTCCTTTATACCTATTAATTCTAGTACAAAGATTGGGTCCCTAGAATTCAAACTTTTACTTGGTATATTCATGGAAAATTTTCTCCATCCCTTCTCACCAGCAGTATGCAAAGAAGTTTTCAACTCTACTCTTGTGTTACATTTATTTGAACACAATACATACCCAAGGATGGTGTAGTGGTGTGAAGAGAGATGCTTTTGGAATATTAATCATCTAGATTGTTCTGCAGATAATGATAACATCTGTAGCAGACAGCTTCAGGTTCGCTGAGATGAACTTCCAGACCAGGCACAGTTATGGAGGAAGGGATATTATTTATTGAAGCTTACAGATCCAGGAGAAGTTCCATAACGGCAGAAGTAGCGGCCTGCTCTCACAAGGCCAGGCAGAGAGAGCAAAACCCAACCAGCCACCACAGCACACAGAGCAAAACTACAGCCAAAAGGTCACACAGCCCACTTCAGGAACTCCTGCTAGGCACATTTGCATATCTTTACAATGGAATCTCAAACCATCACCATTAACACCTTAAGACCAGCCCCCACTGACATTGCCTCTAGCAAGGTGATTGAAGATGCAAACTATAACTAATAAAACACTGAATATATTGGGGGACATATATTCAAACTACCACAACATCCTTACATAAATACCAAAAAGATTATAAAGCTTAATGTTACAATTACTATGTGCACAAGGACACAGGAGGCAAGACGTAGATTTCATTCTGAAATAAAGTGGGGAAAAGAGAATCTTTCATTTCTTAAATTCCAACTGTTTGCTACAATATTGATATTGCTGGCTCTAATTTCCTTTTTAAATTTATACATATAATCAATAAGTTGAAAATTACGGGAATCTCCTCATCACAGGTACCTATACACTTCTACAAGGTACCATCTAGTTCAGTGACCTGCACACACTTCTGAGGTTCTCATAGTGATGAGCATAATGGGTAACCTCGCACCTCATGCAGCATGAAACTATGGAGACACAATAAATAAATTTTAAGCATGAAATGTCCATTTACTATTTATTTGGCAGGGTCTCAGAAGCTAAGGCTAGCCTGAAACTGGCATGTAGCTAACAAGTATCTTGAATTCCTAATTCTCCTACTTAGATCTCACAGGTTCTTGGATTGTAAGAAAGTATCATCAGACTCACCTGCAAGAAATGTATATTTTAAAGATTATTTAAAAATTCTAAACTTTTGACATTATTCTATTAATTTTAACAAATATTTTATTATTTATTTGTGAATACTAATGAAATCCTTGCATATGTTGATGTAGACATTAGACATGTGCATCCATACTCCTTGTATATTTACCACCATCTCCTTTCCTTGGCCCTTTTGCTAGTCCTTTTAATCAGAACTGGTCATTCAGATGGACAGATAATTTTATAATTTTCTCATATGGGAAAGAACACATTATTCTTATCTTTCTGTGTTTGCCATATTTGCCTGAAATTTTTCACTGCCAATAACAGGATTCCACCATTTTTATTGCTGCAGTTTTTCTTTATATCATATTATACCTTTCCATTCATTTGTGGATTGGCATTTTAGCTGATTTCACATCTCAATGATGATGAGTCGCCCAGCAATAAACATGGGAAGACAGGTATCTCTGGTAAGTTGACTTCATTTTTTTTATCACATTGTATTTAGGACTGGGTACCTGGACCATCTGATACTTCTATTGTAGTTTTCTGAGAACCTGAATACAGCTTCCCTTTGAGAATCTAATGATGTAAATTCCAATCAAAAGTATTTGAGTTTATGAATGCAGGCATGAAGTCACACTCCTCTGGCCCTACAACTGCCAGCTGAAGCATGGGGACCAAAGGTCTAAAGCCAAGAGACATAACAAGAACATTTAATTTTACAAAATTTTGCCTTAGTTCATTGGAACCTGAAACATGAAGACCACAAGTCTGAAGTCATGAAACACAGTGAGAATATGTCATTTTAACAAATATATACCTCAATCCTCTGTGCCTAGAACATGGATCAGGAGGCTAATGCCATAAGAAATAGTAAGAACACATTGAAAAATTATTTTTATGTTTATTATTTGCAAGCAGAAAGGGAGGATGGGAGGGAAAGAGGAGAAACGGATGCACCAGGGCCTCTTTGCACTACAAATAAACACTAGATGCATGACTCACTTTGCGTATCTAGATACATGATTATTGGAAATTAAACTAAGAACATCAGGCTTTGCAAATAAATGACTTTAACAGTAGAGCCATTTTTTTCTGGCCCCTCAAAATAAATATTTAAAAGTATTCTTTATTTTTCACTCATTTATTAACAGTTTTGTAATAAACATTCTGTCTAGGGAAGATTGCAATTTAACACATGTGATGTGGCAAAATGGATATGGGCACATGATGTTTAAAGTTATGGGCATAGTCTTGGTACTTTTCAATTAAGAAACCTTGCAGAGTAGTAAGCCAAGTTTAATGGGCTATTCTGGTGAGAATTTGAAAATGCTAAGTACATAGAGAATTGTATTTGGAAGCTTGGCTTATGAATTTTCTTTCTTTTTTAATTAATAATTTATTTTTTTATTTATATTATTCTAATTTTATATTAGAAAGAATTTTATATGCGTAGGCCCTCTTCTAGCCCACATTTGGTGGTATTTTGATCATGGAGACTGAGCTCATTTTTGTACATGGTTTTGACTTATTTCCCAGTTCCAGCAATGAGTTCCATTCCACTGAGTGGATCTATTAGCCAAATCAAGAGCAGTTGGTTACCCACCATGGCTGTGTGCCACTACTGCACTTGTTTGAGCATTATGTCAAGTTGTTTCCTGCTGGGTATCTTAGACTGCAAGTTGTTTGGACAGATGTCATCCATTATCCCCCAGTTGCTCGTGTAGCACCCTCTGGTACTAGACTAGCTAACTGTCTGGGGACTGACACTCTTCCAGATTCTGACCAGGTCTCTCCATGTTTTGTCTCACACGCATATGCTGTCTTTCGACAGTAGGGTCTTACCATTAACCTTTGGTGGGTCATCAAGAACTCTGGCAGAAATCTGTCTTTTTTTGGGAAACCTTGTAGGTGTCTCAGATCAACAACTCATTGTGAAAGTTAATTTTCTAAGGGGAAGAAAAGATCACAGAGAACTTTGTTGGAACTGGCCAACTGCCATAAGCACTGGCTGCATTCAGCTGTCCAAGCCCAGAGAGTTTGTTAAAAGTTAAATTTGTAATGCTTGTTTAAAGATATGGAACTGAGAAATTTAATATTTAATGTTAGAAAAATGCAAGCAAATTTGGGGCACTGAGACTGGTTGTTGAGCTGCTATTGTCAAATACATTAACATTTGGAAGGAAGGTGGGCCAACCACTTGACACTGAAACAATGGAAAGGATGTCTGAGGAAAGACTAAAAGGTAGAAATGCAAACTCTTTTAAAAGGAGTTAACTGAAAGGAAGGAACCTGCTCATCAAGTACAGGATTTATTTCATCCCTGAGTTAAGAATATGGCTATATCCTGCATACCTGGCCTTGATTTCAGAAGCATAAAAAATGTCTGGAGTAGATCATGAAGTGCACATAGTTCCAGGAGCCCCATCAGAGATGTGGAATATAGGCAGAAAGTGATGACCCTTATAGGCCAGTGGAGCTATTGGAAGATGGACCATGGTTTGCATGGAGACACAGAGATGTTTTATATATACTGGGACTGTGCAGAGAGCTACCATGGAGTGGTGTTCACTTGGGATAGAAGTTTTCAGTGACTATCCATACCAGCTGGAGGGGCAGCATTGGAAACTAGCAATGATATTTGACTTGAACCGTAGTTTGTTTGTTTGATGTTTATTGAGTTTGTCCAGTCTCTCCTTGTTATGCCTTATAGCAGTTGGAAATGTTTACTCAGTGCTTTTATATGTTGAAAGTATTTAACATGTTTTCATTTTACAGGACTCATATTTAAGAGACAGTCTTAAATCTCACATGAGACTTGGGACATTGGAGAAATCTTAAACTTGGTAAAGACTATGGGGACCTTTGAAGTTGAACTAAGTACAATTTAAATATGAGATGGTTATGAATCTATTGTGGGCTAAAGCTGAATGTGATAGTTTGAATGGATGTGCTCCAATAGATTCAGGACTTTTATTAAACATACAGGATTTCAAGCTGAGGTGTCAATGTGGATGGATATAGTCACAGTGGTCCAGTCCTAAGGTATGTTTAGGGTGCATCTGAATTCCAGCCAAAGATATGCAGAGTGCTTGAACTCTGTTCATTTTGAGGTGCTGTTGGTGGTTTTTCACTCTGCAAGGAGCTGTGAAAGGTGGACAGCTTCTTCCACCAGTATGGAAATTCTCCTGGAACTCTAAGTTTCAATAAATCCTTTCCTGCCATAACTTTTGCCTATTTTGGAGGTTCAGTCCAGCAAGATGAAGCTGGCTATGGCAGAAAGCATAGAAAAAATTGCGTTTAATTATATGCACATGTGAACACACATGGATATAGCACTCTCCCATTTAGGCAAAAAGATTTATGAATACACATTTTTGCAGAATCCTACATCAACCAGCATCACTATTAGCGTAAAAGAGGTGATGTCACACATGAACACAACACATCCCCTGCAGATCTGATGAACATCAGTATACAGTTTAATGAGGTAATAGGGGATCCACAGACACCTGAACAATCTATGTTTTGGCTATGTTTACTAGAGATCATAAATTTCATATATTTTTTAATGGAAAGGTGTCATTTAAGAAAATGTACTTAGTCTCATATATTATTACATATCCAAATTTATTTTCTAATAACACAATATCATATTTGAATCTTCACTGATAAAGTTGAAAAGTATAATTGTTTTTCTTGACATGTTTGACTATCTTCAAATTTATATGATTATAGGAATTACAGAGACAAAGAGAATATCAACATTTTTATGTTTGTGTTGGTGAAGATTAACTTTACTTAAATATCTTGACTTCAATCTGCTTTTCCTTGCCATATTCCTTAGCTGTTGGCACCCTCTCCAACAATATCTGTTTACTGATGACAAAAAGCACTACCCAGATGAGTCCTGTCTTATCATCTGAAGTACTCTGTGAATGAAGTAGAAGAAATTTTCTTTCCTGGCATATCTACTAGTAGGAAGAATGTTTCTGATAAATAATGCCTTATCAGTACCCTATTTAAACTCAGTGGGCCACACTCATACATGAGAAAAGAAAGAGACATAAAAATAGACCAGAGACAGCCAGGCATGGTGGCACACATCTTTAATCCCAGCACTTGGGAGGCAGAGGTAGGAGGATCTCCATGAGTTCGAGGCCCCCCTGACACTACATAGTGAATTCCAGGTCAGCCTGAGCTAGAGTGAGACCCTACCTTGAAAAAACAAAAACAAAACAAAACAAAAAAATAGAACAGAGACATGTTGGAAAGAAGAAGGAATTCATAGGAAGAGGACAGATGGGGGTCAAGGTAAGGTTTTGGGAGGGCATCATGATCAAAATCCATTATACACATGTATAAAACTGTCAACAAATAAAAAATAAAATGTGTATATAAGTGCTTAAGGTATGTGGCAGAATATATCTAGATACAGGTTATACTCTTATTCCCTCGTCCCTGCTCCCATTATGCTGGGGACCCTGGGGTTATGGTATTTATTGTGGGTCATAAAGACCTGTGTAGTAGCAAAGGACCTTGCTTCAGGGTATTTCTGCCCACTCTGCAGATCTTACAATCTTTCTGCCACATCTTCTACAATATTCCCTGAGCCATAGCTGGACTGTTGGCAGTCTGATTTAGTGTTGAGTTCTCTGCGGCCTCTGGATTTCTTCTTTGGTATGTTTTGATTGATCAACATATCTGTTAACATCACCTTGGAACTGGTTGTCAGGCTAGCAATAAGAGCAGTATTCATGTCACCAGTTCCCCTTGAGGCAGAGTTTTTAAGTGGTTGTTAAACAATTTTAAAAGTCTGACTAATACTGTTGAGGATTAATGGATATATATATGTTTAGAGAAACACTGTAAAAATGGAAATGACATAGAAAACCATGAGGAAAAAAACAGGAAAAATATAACAAAATTTGAAACCATAAAACTGGAGCTGAGAAGATGGTTCCTCATTTAAGAGCACTTACACTTTTAGCATGATGACTTGCCAGGTCTAAAACAGATAGAGTTTGACACCTCAGAACCCACTTTAAAAAAGTAGATGTGGGGCTGCAGAGATGGCTTAGCAGTTAAGGCGCCTGCCTGCTAAGCCTAAGAAAGCCCTTTCCAATCTCCAGGTCCCCTGTTTAGCCAGACACAAAAGTGATGCAAGGGCTCAATGCCATACCTGCTCACAAGGGTCTCATGTGTCTGGAGTTCGTGCACAGTGGCTGAGAGGCTGCTGGCACACCCATTCTCTATCTGTCTCCCTCTTTCTGTGTCTCTCTGTGTGTTGCTCAAAAAAAAAAAAAAAAAAAAAAAAAAAAAAAAAAAGAAAAGAAAAGAAAAGAAAAAGAGAAAAGTAGATGTGGCCATTACTTCTCTGAGAAATCTTACTTCTCTGAGAGAGATTTTGGGAAACCACAGAATCACAGGGGCTCACTGATCACAATGGCATCTCTGAGTTGTGGGAGATTCATCTGTATTCAAATGAGCAATAGAGAAGGTACCTAAAGTTATCCTCTTGCCTTATCACACACCTGCAAAGACCACACATACTATTTTACACATACAAATGAATACTGCATGAAATGCTGCATAAATAAATGTAACAAAATTTACCCTGATTCATGGAAATATATAATAAAATAACAAATACAAAATTTGTAGATGCCATGATGACATATATATGCTGTTTGTTCTTCATGGCATTCAGTTTCATACATAGTCAAGTGTAGTTTTTCAAAGGCTTCTTACTGTGTTCTTTTACTCAATTTCTCATTTTTGATTGAATTAAGAAATCATTTGCTCCTTTATAAATATCCTTTGTCTTATCAACACATGGATTCTCAGATTCATTATTTTTCCACATGTTGTAAGAGGTTATGATTTATGATAATTTTTGGTCATAGTTTAAAATCCTCAGATTTATTGGATGAAGCCTTCTTCATTCATGTATGTATCTTTTATCCCACAATATCAGAGTCTTACTTGAACTTTTGGTCTAGGATCATCATGTATTTTCCTCTGAACCTGCAATCTGTCATTTCTCTAGCAATTATTGATGCCTTTCAATGGAGATATCTATTTTTAAAAGTTCTTGGGTGTTGGGGTGTTTTTTTCAACAATGAAATATGTTGTTTGATGTATGGGTTTATGGCTGTGTTAAAGGTTAAAAGCAATCATATCCTATTTTCAAAGGCAGCAGAAGGGGATTGCAATATATTACAATAAACTAAAAATGCAAATATAAAAATCAAAGGTTATAGTAAACTGGGCTATTTCATATTTCTGTGTTGTGTCCAGATTTCTAAAATTCAAAGATAAGAGCATGAATAAAAAGATTTTGAAGCAAATAATATGCTCTACAAAAAAGGCATTTATAAGGAATCTTTGACATGGGCATATTCACAAAGCATCCAATATCCTTCCTGTATGGGGGATCAGTGCTGTGCAGAAGTATGCTAGGTAAGCAGTGGATTATTCAAGAGTTATCAGGCAAGATATAAGAACCTGGAGCCATACACTTTAAATGATGCTCAGTAGAAACAAATCAACTCCTTGGGGGGTATAGGTGTGCCAAGTTGCACAAAAAACCTACAATACAATGTAACAAACGCAGATGGGATAATCTAATTTAAATTCATTTGGTTGAAATTGAATTTCCTGTTTTGAGGAGCAACTCATCATGGTGACAAGTTCATGATAAAACAGTGTTCTTTCAGCTATAGCATGGAAATTTTATTATTTTATTTATTTTTGGAGAGAGACACAGAGAAAGACAGAGAGGGAGAGGGAGACAGATAGAGAATGGGCGTGCCAGCAGTCTCTCAGCCGCTGTGAACGAAATCCAGATGCGTGCACCCCCTTGTGGTCAAGTGCGGCATTGCACCCTTGTGTCACTTTGCATCTGGCTAAACCTAGGACCTGGAGATTGGAACTGGCGTTCTTGGGCTTAGCAGGCAGGTGCCGTAACTGCTAAGCATCTCTGCAGCCCTAGCATGCAAATTTTAAAAGGTGCATTCCACCAACAGTGGTGCAAATCATGCCCATGTCAAGGGAACCACCAGAAGTAGCTATATTCTATCAATGGAATGATATATGAGTCGACCTCCACACATTTGACCAGCTTACATATTTTAATTTACTTTTATATTAAACCAGGAATGTACACAGCCATCTATAAATAGAACTTAAAATCAGAATGTATTATACTACCTTTTAAGTATTTATATCTTTACTTCAACTGTGAGAATTTTGGATCAAATTACTACAATTACTTGCTTGATTAATCCAGTACTCAATGAAGTACTTTCCTCTTGTCTTTATCACCAACACTTTCTTTAAAGATACCTTCCTTCACATGCCCCCACATGCATTACCCTTGATGCCTGCCAGCACAGCATGCCCCAACTATCTGCCTGAATAAGTAACACGGGAGCCAGTGTCCACAGCTCTTGTGAGGGTCCTGGTCAGTGTCCCCCTGCTGGGAGATTACATGGATAAAGCATGACCCGTGATCTGTCCTTGCCTGTGATGACACGTCCCTCACTCCACGCTGGCTTCAGCAGACCACGGTCACCTTTCTTTGCACTTCACAGTATGGAGGATCTTTCTGTGCTATACGGGAAATAGTCCTTGTAGAAAATCCTGACTTCTTCCTGTAATCATTATACAGTGTTTGTGCAGAAGCCGTGAAACGGTAGTTGGCTCTCTGAGGAGACAGGGGAGGAGGTGAACTCACCTGACAGAAGGTCACGCCATGAAAGGAAAGGTGGCTCTGGGGCTTTTCCAGGGTTGATCATTGCAGTTGCAGCAGGAGGACTCCTTGGAGTCATTTACAGTAAGGAAGCAGTTCTAACCCGCTGTGATTATGATGTGGTCTAGGCTAAATGTTTTCCCCTAAAATGTGCTGGAGTGTTTGGGGATGGCGTTGAGGGCCTCGAGTCTGGTGCGCAGTCCTGGGAGCTCACTGAGGAGGTTCTGTCTTCAGGAAAGTGCTGTGTCTGTCTTCCAGGTCTGAGAACAAGAGCTCCTGTCACAGAGAGGAAGATGAGAAGTAAGTGCCAAGCTAGGCCAGGGGGCTCTGGAGTCTCAATCTCAGCCTGGAGGGACTGGCTTTGTAACGGAGGTCCACTTGGTTTCCCAAGGTGGCAGAGTTCCTAAAGCCTCTTATTTCTGCCCAAAGAGTTTCCTTGACTTGAGGATCTGGTCCTGCTCCCCTTGTCCCTGCCTAGAGGAAGCCATGGGGCCAAATGCAGTCAAGCAATCATTTACAGAGTATTTTGTTCCCAAGCGCACTCCTGGAATTGAAAGGTGGGAGTGGTCAGGGTCTTCACAGCCAGGATTGACGTGTTTCCTCAAGGGGATAAATGTTTAGATGACGTGGCCCCACTGTGCTGTGGCAGGCTCTGGAGATTCTGTGAGAGACGCCATGGACTGAGTCACTCCTACGAGTGAACAATGTGACGTTTTAAGTGGAGCTTAGACACATGGTGATAGTTGCAGTGGGCATCATGGACAGCAAGGAGATAATGGACTGAAGCTCAGAGAACAACACAGGCAGCTGGGGGCATAGCACGGGCGTGTGCTTGCGGACAAATCAGGTGTGGTGGCAGTGCAAGGGAGGGGCTCCTCAGGCCAAGGGAGCTGGTGGAGTGAAGAGATCCCATTTCTGCTTAGCTGTCGCAGTCATTGTTGGAATCACAGCTTTCTTGTGTGGAACAGGGTAACGATTCTGTGATTCATGTAGGTGGCATAATCTTCATAACTTAAAAGATGCGAGGGCTCCTGGCAGCCTGGAACTGCCAGTATAGGAACTTGTTCTTTGTTCACTGGCTCTGAGGAATGCATTTGCTTTCCCTTTGATGGGATGTTGCTTAACCAAAACCAGCATCGATACACACAGATTTGGCTGAGGCCCGCATTGCTGCCATGAGAGCAGAGCCTGGCTACCCCCATGGCTTACATGGTGTGTCCCTCCCCTGTGCCAGGGAATGGATTCCTACTTGTGTCACAAGCCTCTGAAAACGTTTGATTCCCAGAAGGAAGAGGGTTTCTGCCTAGTCTTCAGGAGCTTCTAGAACCATTCTTGCAATAATGGATAAATGGGTTGACTTGGCTACCCAGGGACTCTGCACAGGGGCTGCTGAGACAGCTCCTTCTCACTGCTTGCCTAAGAGCATGATGTTAACCCACCACTTTTCATGGTTTGGGTTCATTTGTATGGGTGAACTTGGACAACAGTGTGTGGCACTTGCTTCGCTGGAGGAGAGAACAAGCTATGCCTGGGCCACCGCAGACTAGCCATGGCTGGCACGTGTGATTCTGGAGTAGGCAGATAGCCCACTACCTCCGCAAAGCCTCCAGGAAGGAAACCTGAGGTAAGGAAGACTGGGGTGGCCTGTGCGCCCTGTGCGTGTCTTAAAGGAGCATGAAAAGGTGAGGACAAAGGCATCAGGAAGCCATCAAGAGTCAGCTCCATGCAGGAGCCATTAATAGGGCTGCACTGCACACTGGCAGAGGCCCTGGACCACCCAGATTCCCTTGGACTTGGGAAGTCAGTATGTAAAGAACTCCAGTGTAGGCTTCAGAAATGTTGGTGTCAGGCCCTGGGCCTGTTGTCCACTGATCATTCCCCTTGCTCTCTTAGTGCTCTTATCTGTAAACAGCCAGGAGTGCCCCACCTGGTCCCCATGGCGGTCCTCCACTGGAATATGTTCACACTGGCATGGGAATAGCTTCATGGAATTGGGCTTCAGGGACATTCAGAGGATCTTGAAGCTCATGGGAGGAGACCCAAGCCCCTGTAAGGGGACAGTAAGGGTAGGAACCACTCTCAGAGCTTATCTCTGATAACCCAGGCTGACACTAACACAGTGCAAAACTTGTAGTTGTAGAACTCTGAAGCAGCAGGCAGGACATGTGAAGATTTCACCGTGTCTGCAGGCCTGGGGAGAAGCCTCAGCTAAACTCAGTGTTGACAAAGGGAGAACACCAGGAGATGGGCATCAGGAGCGAAGGCACTGATTGGATACAGCCAACCTGATTGGGATGCTGGATGCGGGAGCTGAATGTGGTAACACAGACCCAGTACTAGGAAGGAGAGTCAATGGTCTGAGGCCAGCTGAGGGCAAAATACAAGACTAGGTCTTTGAATAAAGCTCAGTGGGGCTATTTGTTTATCAGCCAATGCTGAAGCATGTTTGGAGTCATAGATTGAGTCCTAGTCGGTCTCACATGCTGCAGGGACATGGGAAGATCTGGTCAGATTTAGAGAGAACTAATTTATGTTAACGTATCTTTTACTTTTTTCTTTCTCCTTTCCATTTTGTTTTCATTAAATGCAAGAGAATTTTTGATATCAAGTGATGTTATTATAGCAGCCCCATGGTCACGTGCAAGCATACTACTTTAAAAACCAAGGGAGGGCCTGGAAACATGACTCAGCTATTAAGTCAAACAACCCAGGTTAGGTTCCCAGGAACCAGTGTAAAGCCAGATGCATAAAGGTGGTCATGCGTCTGGAGTTCTTTGGGAGCAGCTATATGCCCTGGCTTGCCCATTCTTTCTGCTCTGTCTGTCTCTCTGATAACAAGTAAATAAAAATTAAAACCCAAGGGAATAATTATGTCCAGTTTAATTTTCCAGGGTTCTGATAAGCCATTATGCTTTATAAAATATTTTTTTTTGTACCATGGATAGTATTGTAGAAAGGAATCAGAAAACTTGCATTCTAGGAAAAATGTATTTTCACAATGGAAAAAAAAATCATCATATTTCATCAAAGCATCCTCATCCACACACAAGACACAAAGGACTTATTGTTCAGAAGTGGGAAGCCACACAGAGCATCCTGTGCTCTCCTCCTGCATGCTGCTCCAGGCCTCTGCCTGACCTGTAAGCCCTTAGCAGACTTTGGAGAAAGTCTTTATACAAGAGTCAGCCTGATAGATTAATAATGCTGGACACTGGACACAGAGCTATGGCTCTTTCTGTCCTGCTCTTGTGGCTCCAGCTGAGACCATGGCATGGAGAGTCCAGTGTGGCAGCATTCATAGGTCACAGCAGTTGAGATTGAAACCTGTGCCACTGAGCACAGCCTGTTAGAACAGCCAGGATGACACTGTTTTGAAGACCGTGCAGTGAGACATCATTAACACAAGAACACAGTGCCTTTTGTTACTACTCCACTGTCTCTCTTATGGTTGCAGGATCTACTGTTCTTTTTGTCACCTCTAGGGGCAGTTTGCAATACTTATCTCGTAGTAGTACAATCTAGAGAAGTTTCCAGAGGGCCATCCATTGTGAATATATTGAACATTGTACATTCTTTACCTTGGAGGAGTGAGTGCAGGACAGAGTTTTCCCCACATTTATCTTCTCGGTCATATTGGTTCACCTAGTGAAAAGTGTGGTCATAGCGCATGGTGAGTTGAAATGGCGTGGTGGCATCCCTAGGGTGAGAAATCTCAGGAACGTGGAATCCATGAGACAGAGGGGTCCAGGGTGTTTCACTGGCTGTGGAGGCTGCTTAGCTTTTCAAGTTCATTCTTGATGAAACAGTAATACTACTGATACCTGAGAGGCTTTGCCAAGACTGTTATACATGGATCTAGTTACAAAGTATATAAAAGCGATATTCTAAGAAACAGGTATGTGTGTGTGCTTCCGTTGCAGGGATTCCTCTGCCTTCTGTGGATGAGACATGGGTATGGCCAGCTCTGAGAGCTGAAGGATTTGTGGGATATTTGTGCATCACAACAGCCACAGGTTCCTTCACTACTCAAATACTAAGAAACGTGTTCTGCATCTGAGCCATGCTCAAACTGCTGTGGCTTTACTGCCAGCTCTGGATGGATTAGGGAAATTGGAAGGACAAAGCTGGATGTACAGACTTATGCTGAAATTCTGGATTCCTTACTACTTTTTCATGCAGTGCACTCAGGGCCATCCTCCACTCGATTTATCCCACAAGCACATCTCACATAGATTAAGCAACCTACACTGAACCTGCTCTGTGGCCATTAAGTTTTTAGACTTACTGGCAAATCATTGACCTTTTCCCACTAAGTGGAAGAATAATTTACTTAGAAGAAAAATCAGCTGCATATTCTACACAATCTTTTTTTTTTTTTTTATAGTATCTGGAATGTGATGGACTTTCTGAACATGAATGGGAAACCAGCTTTAGGACGTTAGAAGCCCAAACCAATAATCCTGTCAGTTGCTATGCCACATTTCACCACTAGAGGGCAAACAGAGCCCTTCTATTCCAGAAGCCCTTAGGTCTAACTTTTGAAACATCAGAGAAAGCTGGAGGGATGCTGCCTCACTACCGCAGGATCCTGAGGCTTGGGAGCTCAGTCCAGCTTTCCTGCCTCACAGGCTGACTGGCTCTTTCCAGAATGGGCTTAGGCTGCCTCGGGCAATCCTCAGGGAGTTCTTAACTCTGTGAACTATAATAACTGCACCCTGATAATGCAGTAACTTACACAAGGACTAGTGGGGCTGGGTCAGAACTACGTGTAAATCACTCATTGGGATTAGTTAGAAAACAGATGCTTCAACTCTGATGAGGTGGAGGAACATGTGTGATGTGAAGGTGTGGTGTGTATGGAATACAGTGAAGGAGCTGGTTTGTGGGAAAACTGAACATGCTGAGGCTCCATTCTTAGATGCAGAGGAATCACACTGGAGGTGTCTCATAGTGCAGGAGTTGAAAAGGGAGCCTGGAGTTTTGATTTTTGTGCTGATATCTCAGCAGAGGGTGGGTGACTGCTATGTCAGGTGGGGCAAAGTTCATGTTCTCAGCTTCATTGCACACAAGTTTGGTCATGGTAAAGGGGACGACAGTTATGTATCTGCTGTGGGGATTCAATGTTTATGCTGACTTTGAGAAAGTAAAATCCTATGAAAGACAACCAAATTATGGTTACTTTTGCATATGACTATGACTTATTTCTTGCAAACAATAGTCATAATTTAAATGTTTGCTTCACATGGGTTCTTTATGCAAGCAGAGCACTAGCTCTATCCAAAACAAGACCCTGGGATGGGATCACACTGACTCTCCTCTTGGTCTTTGTGTCCAGAACAGTAATCTCAATGAGGAAACAACCTGCCTCTGAAAGCCAGGCTTGGGCATAGGTTGTGATTATTTCATTCACTGACCTTGACCCAGACCTCTTGGCTTAGTTTAATATAGGCTTTGATTACTTATTTTTCTCTGGATCCAACATGGAACTCCCATGAGTAGGGGTATGCTGCCCCCATGACTTTATCCCTGTCACACGGGAGAACAAGAGCTTCCTCCATAGCACTTGGTTTACAGGGCAGAGTATTGCAATTAGAATTAGTACATTATCTGTCACCTTGCCTTTCATTTTCCACTTCTCAAGTTCTTAATGTTCTCTACAAAGTTTGATGGAGTTTGGAATTAGAAGATGCTAACTTTGCCTGGGAGGAAGGAAAGGTTTGTAGGGAAATGGTTATGGGTGTTGGGCTTTGAAGGATGTGTAAAGTTTTTCAGAAAAAAAAAAATCAGCCATGCGTAGTAGTCATGCACGGCTTTAATCACAGCCCTCGGGAGGCAGAGGTAGGAGGATTGCTGTGAGTTCGAGGCCACAATGAGAGTACCAAGTGAATTCCATGTCACCCTGAGCTAGAGTGAAACCCTCCCTTAAAAAAACCAAAAAACCAAAAAAAAAAAAAAAAAATCAAAAACCATGAATCTGAAATCATTAGAATCTTTTATACTGACACCATTGTGTCTATTCTGAGCTGGTATGATGCTCTTTACATTATTAAACTTCTGGAATATGGCTTGTGTCTGAGAAGGTGATAACTCTAGTTGGATATGTTTGCTAAGGATAATTTGGTTATGTGGAGTCTTTTGCCTTTCATATGAATATTAAGATCATTTTTTCCTATTAGTTTGAATTTTGGTGCTGAAATTATGGATGGAATTTGTGGTAACTGGAAATTAAAATTGACCCTATAATCCATATGTTTCTTATTAAGCCTCATATTTAATAGCAAACTGGCAGAGTATTGGAGAATAGGAAATATAATGTCCAGATGGCTGTGCCATGTTTTTTTAAAATATTTTATTTTTATTTATTTGACAGAGAGAGAGGGAGAGAGAGAGAATGAATGGGTGCGCCAGGGCCATCAGCCACTGCAAACAAACTCCAGATGCGTGCACCCCCTTGTGCACCTGGCTAATGTGGGTCCTGGGGAATTGAACCTGGGTCCTTTGGCTTTGCAGGCAAACACCTTAACCACTAAGCCATCCCTCCAGCCCCCTGTGCCATGTTTTTTCAACCATTATTGAACTTTCCCTTGAAACAGTAAGCTGGAAATAACCCCTTTCCTTCCATTAACTGATGCTGATTTATTATTTTGTCCCAGTAATAAGAAGGAAAATGCTACAGACAATTGGTGCCATGGAATGAGGCTGATGCTATGACAAATCTAACCATGTGACTTTTAATCTGTTGGAACTGGTTTGTGGAAGATATATGGAAGGATTGGGGACTTTGAACAAGAGAAGGTTTACAGTGCTATAAGAGGAGTTTAAATGGTCGTTCCCATCTGAGATGGAAAGACCAAACTTCAGGGGGTAAGTGTAGAATGTGAAGTGCAGACTTATAAGATTTTTGTTAGAAAAATAAAGATAAAATTAAAAAGACTTTGTCAGGAATTAGGCAAGAGACAATTCATGTGATATTCTGGCAAAGTGACTAGCCAGATTCTGTCCATGGCCTGAGAAATTATACAAAGCTGAATTTTGAAGTAATTGACTGGTTTGCTAGGTAGATTAAAATATAAAAATATAAAATAGCAGAAGGATATGAATAATATAAAGTTAGGTACAGAACAATGTGATAACAGGCAATTTGTTTTTCAATTGTTAGAAAGATTACCACCATTGAGGATGGGCTGCTCTGCATTGTGACAGAGGAAGAAGTCTTGAGGGTAAGAACCAACCCATTTGAGGTTTGCACTAGTAGGAATGTGATTTTTTAAGGTAAATTAAAAAAAAAAAAAAGTCTGCTCCTCTAGGTCAGGCTTCATCCTTACTTGGGAGAAAAAGTTGGAGACATATTCTATGTTGGAAATGTATGCTTAAGTGATACTGGTTTTGGAAGAATGAAAAATGCAGGATATAAAGGGCCATGTGTTGTACCATGGTTCTAAAGAGCCACTAAGGCTGTGTAGTGTGAGGATGGGTCAAAGTCCCTGAAAGGAGGCCCAGTGAGGCCATTCTTTGCAGCTGTGAAAATGGTTCATAGGTGGAGTGGAGACCACAGGATTTTGGTGAGGCCAGGACTAGGGTTCAGTTCCCAAGGAAGGCTAGTGGCTCAGGGTGGATTTTGCCTGGGAAGGAAGTAATATAGCAACAACAAACAGATGGAAGTTTTCAGACAGCATAAGAAAAAAACTACATGATATAAGCAGAACCTGATTCCATATGAAAAGAAAAATTAGGCTTGAGAGAAATTTCCCGAGAAAGAACACAAACAAATTTCTTCTTTGTTCATTCTATTCCATTGCCAACTGAGAATATATGGAATATGTAGTATAGATTTCTTATGTCAAGATATATCTCAGATGATTCTGATGTTTATGTAAAACTTCATGCTTGTACTCTGAGATACAATATTCTCTCATATTCTACTGGCATTAAAAGGGGTATAAGCTGTGGTATACCTGTGTTTGCCTCATATATATTTATGGTTGTGATGTGCTTGGGGGAAGGGAAAGGGTGGAGGGGACACAAAACTGAACACAAATTGAACTGCTACCATAGAATCCAATATCCTGGATGTCAGACTAAAAGTTGGAACCCTCAAGAGGACCTTTGGGGGGGGGCACCTGAATTGAAGGGCCTTGGAGAGGGTGAGATGAAACCTAACTTCAAATTTCTCTGATTTCTCTTTCTTCTCTTTTTTTTTTTTTTTTCTTTTTTAGTTTTCCCTTGGCACTGGCCCGAAATTCCCAGTCCCCGGGTGTGGTCTATATATACAATGAGCTGTTGATCAGAGAGACCTACTAAATCTCCCAAAACAAACAAGACAGACTTCTGTCAGAACATTTGATTACCCACCAGAGGTTAATGGTAAGACCCTACTGCTGAAGACACCAAATGCTGTTGGCATGGACCAGAGAGAGACCTGGTTGGAATCCGGAGGAAAGGCAGTCCCCCAATTAGCCTATCTTGTGCGGGAAAGTACTACATGAGCTTCCGGGGGATGTGGCCAACATCTGTCCAAGCAATTCAAAGTCTAAGTGACTCAGAAGCCAAAATCTGATGTGGTGCTCACAGAAATACAATAGTGGCACACAGCTATGGTGGGTAACCAACTGCTCTTGGATTGGCTAACAGATCCACTCAGTGGAAAGAAAACCATATCTGGAACTGGGAAACAAGTCAGAACCATATCCAGATAATGATTCTGCTTTCCATTGTCAAGCTCCCACTAACCTTAGACTATAAAAGGGTCTACACTGTTTTCATTCTCTCTAAATTAATAATGGCTATCTTATTTAACTACTGCTGACTTTATTCTCTGTGGGAGAATCTGTTTATCTTTTTCAGATGGGAGCTGGACCTGAGGAGATAAACAACCAGTGCACTCCACCATGGCTCCAGCTGAAGCCACAGGGGAATTGGGGAAATGAGCAAGAGAGCTGTTTTCTTAGTGAATCTGATGTCAGCACAAGGGTGATAGAGATAGATACTGAGGACAATCAACACTTACCAAACTAGAGATCCAGAGGCTCCTAAGGGCCCGTCACTGAGGTAGATATAAAATGCTCCCAGGATGGCTAAAGGGATTTTGTAGAAGAGGGGGCAGAAAGATTGTTGGAGCCACAAGTTGGGACATTTTGCACAGAGACATTGCCTCTCCCCAGTCCATAATGCATGACCCACAATCCCCATTGGGTTGACCTGCATCCTCAATGAGGAAGACCTCTTCAGAAAAGGGTCAGGGAGGAGGGAAAGGATGGTACGAACATGTGTTGTTTATATACGATAAATGTACATTATCTAATAAAAAAAAGTAAATTTAAAAAAGGACTATAAACCCCCTTCTCTAGAGGAAAAGGAACATTCAACGCTGTTAGAAAAAAAAGTTTTGGTAATCAAAATGCACCAAAGTAGCCGCCAGAAGCTGCTGAGAGCTCAACACTAAGGTAGACTTAAAGCACGCTCACCAAGGCTGAGGGAATTTTATGAGGATATAGAATATAAAAGCCACAGGGTGAGAGGGAGGATCCAGAGGCCTTGCTGCTCCCCACCCCCGTGACTGACTGCTGCTCTTAGAACTCATAACCCACAACTCCATGGTGAATACCAGCAATCCCACTAAGGGAGGCCTTCATTGGAGTGGGGTAGGGAGAAGGGAAATGATGGTACCAACACTTGATATATCCATGCAAAGATTCAACTTAATAAAGGAATATATTTTTAACTAAAAAAAGTGGCAGAATTAATCACGTGTACAGCACCATGTCCAGAATGAGTTCATCCATTTGTTAAATGTGTTTTTTGAAAATATTCCCCATAACTCTTGACTACCCTCACAATACATGACCCACATTCCCCATAGATGAGGGTCCCTTTGGAAGAGGGAGGACAGGTAGGAGGATAATGGAGTCACCATTACGAATGGAAAATCAGAATAATATAAATAAAAAATAAATTATTAAAAAATATTTTATATATTTATTTAAGAGAGAAAGAAAAAGAGGCAGATAGGCAGAAAGAAAGAAAGAAAGAAAGAAAGAAAGAAAGAAAGAAAGAAAGAAAGAAAGAAAGAAAGAAAGAGGGAGAGAGAGGGAAAATTTGGGCATGCCAGGGTCTCTAGCTACTGCAAATGAACTCCAGACACATGTGCCACTTTGGGCATCTGGATTACGTGGGTCTTCAGGAATCAAACCTATGTCCTTAGGTTTCACAGACAAGCTCCTTAACTGATAATCAATCTCTCCAATCCTAAATATGTTTTTGATAGATAACATGAAAAAGAAAAAAGAATCAATATTTAATATTCCAAAAAGTATCATTGTTCAATGTTTTACCATAGAATTAAAGTATGTATTAAATTAACTCAAGAATATTTTCCTCCCTAAAAATATATAATGAACATCAAAGCATAAACAAGTCACCATCTAAGATTTTAGCCTCTCCAGTCAAAATATTATAGTTAATGAAGAAACAAAACTTTCTATAGGCCATAAGGGAGGCTCACCCTTCAACATCGTCCATTGAGACAACACTTCACTACCATAGGGAGTTTTAAACCTGCTACACATGAATTGCTACTTACTCTCATTCATTCACAAGGTGCACACACCAAAGACAAGCTCTATTGATCTGAGAGTATTGTTAATCTTATTCCCTAAATTCAGGCACATGTAAAACAAAGGGGTCAAGTTAATATTCTATCCTCATGGGATTTTAAGATAAGATAAACTAACTGAAATTAGGATTCAATTAGCATAAATTATCCCCTGGACAACTGAGGCCACCAGAATCTTTTTTGTTTGTTTGTTTACTTTTTGGTTTTTGAAGTAGGCTCTCAACTGGCTCAGGCTGACCTGGAATTCACTGTGTAGTCTCAGGGTAACCTTGAACTCACAGTGATCCTCCCACCTCTGCCTCCTGAGTGCTGGGATTAAAGGCCTGAATCACAACACTCAGCATTTTTTTTTTTTTTTTTCTTGAGGCCAGGATCTTTACCAAGGCCCAAGTAATCAGACACAGACACTCTTGGGCTATTTGCTGTTCTTTGCTTTCCTTTTTCAGGCCCTTATTTTTTAAACAAATATAAATGAAAGAACAACACTGAAATGAAATGAAAGCAATAGAGAGAAAGAGAGAGGGAGAGAGAGTATGAGACCTTTGTGAGGCTGAAAGTGATACTATGGAAACCATAAATGCAAGCTTTATAGAAAATAAACAGAACTGGGGTTTCACACCTATAACTTGTAAAATCAAAAGCAGGTTCCTCCTAGACTAACATAAAAACAAATCTTGTCTACATTTAGGTTAAACTTAATAAGACTGGTACTATGTTAAGCAATATGAATGAAAGGTACTATGTTGAGACAAAGAGCAAGATGGGTCTTGAACAATAAGAAAATGGAAAAGGTCACTGATTTTTATCAGGTTGACTATATCGTAAGAAAAGATGTTTGAAGATGTAATAATAACAGAGAAAATGTCTCAAATTATTTTAAACAATCAGTAAGGAAATAAAATGTGAAGTTCACTGATTAAAAAAAATATCATTGGTACTCAATAGACTTAGTGTTCAGTGCTCTGTTCTTGTCTAGGTTATCTGGGAGAGAGCTATGCTGGCTGGCCATTGCTTTATCCATGATTGACTTGGTACACACCACCATACTGCTGATGCTCAACAGCTGTCTCTGGGTGTCGGGATCTGTGTAACATGTCACCTGACAAGTCAACACTCTCACACATGAGTCCTCTTCCCACTCCTTAGGCAGCATGGGCTGCACTGGCATTGATGTAAACACAGATGGCATTTCACTACCATTCTCAGAAGAGCACACCCAGCACTCACTCTGGCTCTTTGTGCACTGTTGCACCCATCAGGGCATTTGCATGTTTCTCCCTGGGGAGGACCTTTCCTTGCTATTCTGAGATAAAAGTTCAGCTCAACTTGTGACCTGACTGCACAGGACTCTTCAGTTCCACTTCCCACCATGAGGTGCCCTGCTCAGCTCCTGGGGCTGATGATGCTCTGGATCCCTGGTAAAGGCAGAGGGAGAGGAGGAAGGAGCATGAGTGGGCAGCTGTTGCTTCTGAAGATACTCTGTTGCCAATGTGTGTTTTGTCCATGTGTCAATTGTGTGTGTTTTGTCCAGTACGTGCATGTGAGTGTGAAAAACTCCTGAGAGTTTGGGGACGTCTTTGACCCTGAAGCACATTTTGGATAGTGTAGGAATCTTCCAGAGGCCAACTTATGCTTTTCAAATAATGTATATTGAGTATGCTTAGAACAGGATCCAAATCCACAAATCAAGTAGATGGAAGTAAAAAAAAAAATCCTTTAAAATATTTGACTGTTTTGTCCAGAACTTTATTTTTTGTTGCAATTTCAGGATCCAGTGGCGATGTTGTGATGACGCAGACTCCACTGTCCCTGTCTGTCACACCAGGAGAGCCCGCCTCCATCTCCTGCAGGTCGAGTCAGAGTCTCCTATATAGTAATGGAAACACATATCTAAATTGGTTCCTTCAGAGGCCAGGCCAGTCTCCAAGGCTCCTGATATACAAGGTTTCCAATCGGTACTCTGGGGTCCCAGACCGGTTCAGTGGCAGTGGGTCTGGGACAGATTTCACACTCAAAATCAGCAGAGTAGAGCCTGAGGACTTAGGAGTGTATTACTGCATGCAAGGTACACATGACCCTCCCACAGTGGTACAGCCCTGAACAAAAACCTCTCTGCCTGGCTGCCACACTTGTTGCCCATATGTTGGCAACACAGTCATTTCTCTTAGGTTGCGTAAGAGGCAGAGCTGGAAGGCGTCACAAGAGATGGTCACAGCTGCTACATCTGCCCACAGAATGCCGACACAGTGTACATTTTCAGCATTAAATAAGCAGCCTCAGTGTGAAGGGAGCCCTAGTGCCCTCAGAAATGCCAGGTATGAAGCAAAAGCTGATGGTCACTCATCCTAATCATCCTGCAGTGTGCACACGCATGAAGGAAACCTGATAGTCACTCATTCTAATCACCCCTGACTTGTGCACACACATGAAGGAAAGCTGATGGTCACTCACCTACCAAGATGAAATTCATTCATAAGTGCAGCCATGTCACCAAGACTAAGGATGAATCATGGTAACCATGGTAACATTTTAAAATGTCATTTTTGTGATTATTGCTGTTTTTTTCTTTTCTCTTGTTATAGGGTAGACTAATCAGTTGCTCTTTACGTGCAGCAGAAAATAAACAATTTATGCTATTAGGATTTTCTCCCCCTCCCCCCACCAATTCCTGTTCATGTCTGCTTTCTGGGAGCACACCTGCCTCTCTATGTGGAGCAGGCACAGGGAGGCATCAGAAAAATCACACACATTCTTGTTTACATATTTCTTGATAAACTACAAAAATATGCTCCAAGTTTTTTCATCCTCATTGTGTTCATAATGAATGTCATTTTCTTCACTTAAGAGTTGGAGTTTAAAAAAGAATGAAGAAACAATTCTGAAAAATTCAAGGAACATGTAAATGTGAGTCTTAAACAATAACTTGAGTGACTAATAGATAAATCCACAGTGGATCCCCATCCCTGAGGTAACAATATCCAGAAGATTTGGGGCACAGGGGACTGAATGGCATCAGAAGGGACACCCAGAGCAGCAAAACCAAAAAACGACACCACACTGTGGCTTGTGTTGGGTTTTAAATCTAATGGGGTTGTGGAAAAATTCAATGAACAGATGGAAACTGTGATGATCCACTTATGAGCAATCCCAGAGTTGAAGGGACTGCTGCCTGGATTTCAGGGTTTTACCCTGTGCACCTGCAAGCACAAGAGGAAGTGGTACAACGTGCAGGACTACGTTTGTAGTGACAGTGGTGGACACTAATGTCCTAGACCTTCACATTCACTGCCATTAACTTTTAGTTGCTTCTTGTTTGCAAGAGCCATTCATGGGATATACTTATTCTAGGAAAAGTTCATCTATTATACTACATTTTTACATACCTTTTGAGATATGTATGCTTAAATATACAGAAGTTAACTTTTATGTGACAATTGATTAATGTATCCAGTATAATAATGTACTACACAAAATGATGGCACAGGACCAAGATACAATAGCATACACCTGGGTAATTCTAGGCCTCATCACGTAGGGTTATTAAAGTAGAATATGATGGTGTAGCAGATAGCTTCAGGTTCGCTGAGATGAACTTCCAGACCAGGCACAGTTATGGAGGAAGGGATATTATTTATTGAAGCTTACAGATCCAGGGGATGTTCCATAATGGCAAAAGAAGTGACCTGCTCTCCACAGGGCCAAGCAGAGAGAGAGAGAAAAAGCCAACCAGCCACCACAGCACACAGAGCAAAACTCTACAGCCAAAAAGGTCACACAGCACACTTTAGGAACTCCTGCTAGGCACATTTGCATATCTTTACAATGGAATCTCAAACCATCACCACACCTTAAGACCGGGCCCCCAGTGACCTTGCCTCTAGCAAGGTGATTGCAGATGCAAACTATAAGTAATAAAACACTGAATATATTGGGGGACATATATTCAAACTACCACAAATGGTTATACAATAACAAAATTATCTTACAGTGAATCTCCAGAGTATAATTTTGTGGGTTTGTGTGTGTGTGTGTGTATATATATATATATATCATTGTTTCTTTATTTAATGGTCAATTGTCTCATATGTGGGTAGCTTCAATATCAGTGTTTTGGTTGTTTTATGTAATGATAATATGAGCATAAATACACTAATATTCACACTGCTTCCAGACACATTGCCAGTTGTTCAGCTATCCTTCATTTATTGTACTCAAGCTACTAGGCCCAATCTCCAATACACTGCTAAAAGTAGGAAAGTAAGTTTAGAGGAACAACAACTGGTAGATATGACCTTATGAAAATACAGTACTAGGCTGGAGAGATAGCTTAGCAGTTAAGGTACTTGCCTGCTAAGCCTAAGAACGCTAGTTCCAATCTCCAGGTCCCACATTTAGCCAGATGCAAAGTTATGTAAAGGCGTGACCCAGCACTTGCCCACAAGGGGGTGCACACATCTGGAGTTCGTTCACAGCACCTGAGAGGCTGCTAGCGTGCCCATTCTCTATCTTCCTCTCCCTGTCTCTGTGTGTGTCTCTCTCAAAAAAAAAAAAAAGAAAGAAAGAAAGAAAGAAAGAAAGAAAGAAAGAAAGAAAACCAAAAACCAAAAGACAGCACTAACATTCAATTAAAACAATTGTTCCTACAACTCTAATTTCTTTTGAGTAATAAAAGGAAAAGAAAAATACAGTGTAAACCAACATATACTAGGAATGGATATAAAATACTCTGAGGAAACATAGAAATTAGTATTAGAAAAATAAAAGCATGAAAAGTAAATAGGAGAAATTATTATATTGCTGGGTAAAAAGTGTTTAAATATTATTAAAGCCATACTAAATGGTAATTAGGATTTTAAATGAGGACTTTGTGGAAAAAGTAAAGATGTAAAAGGAGGAAAATAATATGAATGAAGAAATTTTACTGATGATACAATAGAATATGCACAGAAACAAAAAAGTATAACATTTAATTAAACAATACAAATACTAGAGCAAAACAATTGACATATGGGCAATATCTTAGGCAATATAGGCATGAGTATGGATATTAAACAACAAAGAGTGAAGTAAAATGATACAAAATAAAATTAAAAATCATTGCAGACTCAGTGAATATCTCTTTTTAGCTGTGACAGTTCTGCAGCCCTCCCCTCCTCGAGCTGTCTTACAGAGCAGTGGGAAATGTACTGCTTATCTCCAGTTCTAGCCTTTTAGATGAGATTGGTAGGTTTGCACTGAAAAGTGGAATTCAAAGGGGTTGCTTGTTGTGATGTATTTCTGCAAAGGAGTCAGTAGAGTCAAACCCATCTTTTTTAATTTCCTAAACGAAATCATGACCTACTACCTCAAAGTCACTCTCACACATTTAGGTACTGTCATTCATAATGTGCTGAGTGGTTACACTTTCCTCATAATCATTTCCATGTCTGAGGCTCTACTGTGACCACACCTCTGCTTTGTGTAACCATAGTAACTGTGTGGTTTGATCTCACCCCAGTGTCAGTTGACTGTATCTATGGTCATAGCGTGAATATACTTTGTCCACTACATTTTGTTCATGTCAGGTAGTATTTAGTGTCCATGAGAGTCTCTAGTTTGGTTATGGTTATATTAGGTTTGGGTATATTTGGTTATGGGCTCTGTTTGGGTGAAGTGTGAGTCAAGTTTTGGTGTTGTTATTTTGCAAAGTTTTCTACACTTCCTGTCAGAACAGTTTGATTGCAGATTACCCAGTAACTTTTCATGTTGAGATTGGGAGCAAACACCTGTTCAGCCATTTATAGGGTACTAATCAGAGTCCATGGAGACAATTCCACCCAAGTCTAATTTATTGGGCAAGTGAGACTTTGGGAGATCATTACAGGAGGATGAGATCTCTTACTGAAAAAAATGTTCCACTGAGGCACTGTCTGACCATCAAATCATTACAAAACTTTTGTCACTGTATCTGGGCAGGGACTAGCTGAGTTAGTGTGGTGCTGGAAATTGAGCTGAGGCTCTCTCTGATCTACTAGCCTTTGACTCCTGCTGACATAGATGGATGTTCAGAGATCTATGTGGCAGGGTTCATAGCTTCCAGGAGCCTGAGCCTAAGGCTGTTCATTTTCACAGTAGTAAACTTCTACCAGAACAGACAGCATGGGGTGGGTTGACTATGCAGTGGGAAATCATTAGTAATGGGGTTTATTTTTTCTTCCTTTCTACCTATTATTTCTAGTGGAAATATTGGGTCCCTAGAAATCAGCCTCCTACTTGGCATATTCATGGGAAAAGTTCTCCATTCCTTCTCACCAGCAGTTTGCAAGGAAGTTTTCAACTCTACCCATGGATTACATCTATTTGAACACAACACATTCCCAGGGGGGTATAGTGGTGTGAAGAGAGCTGCTTTTGGAATATTAATCATCTAGGTTGTCCTGCAGATAATGACAACAATCCTTACAAAAATACCTAAAAGAATATAAAGATTAATATTAAAATTACTATGTGCACAAGGACATAGGAGGCAAGAGGTAGATTTCACTCTGAAATAAAGTGGGGAAAAGAGAATCTTTCATTTCTTAAATTGCAACTGTTTTCTACAATATTGATATTGTTGGCTCTAATTTCTTTCTTAAATTTATACATATAATCAATAAGTTGAAGATTAAGGGAATCTCATCACAGCCACCTACACACTTCTAGAAGTTACCATCTAGTGCACCTACCTGCACACACTTCTGAGGTTCTCATAATGATGATCATAATGGTTAACCTCGCACCTCATGCAGCAGTAAACTATGGAGACACAATAAATAAATTTTAAGCATGAAATGTCCATTTATTATTTATTTGGCAGGGGTTCAAAAGCTAAGGATAGCCTGAAACTGGTATGGAGCCAAGAAAATCTTGAATTCTTAATTCTCCTACTTAGTTCTCCTAGTTTCTTGGATTGTGTTACAGTCAGGTTCACATGGCTTATAGAAATCACCTACCCAAGAGCAGCTTGTGGGGAAAAAAATAGATGTTTATTTTGGCTTATAGGCTAAAATAACCTCAGGAAACTCATAATGGCACAGAATAAATATTCACATTACAAAAGATGGCATTGGGTACAGCAAAGAAATATTCAGCCAATGCAAGATTTAAAACAACCAGGGCAAACATCAAACTCTGTAGCTTCAAGTCCAACAAATCTAGCCAGTGACAAATCTCCAAATCCGATCATTCTAAACAGCAACAATTCTGTAGAGTTCCAATTCCACCCCTTAGCTAGGCTACTCACAGTCCTGGAAAACTTCATTGGTGGGCAGTTCTCCTTAGCAGCAATCTCTTGGTCTGGAATCTCCACTCTGTCTCCACTATAAGCCACTGTTCATCCTCACAGCTCCATCAGGTTTCCATGCAGGAATCCAGCAAACCTGCTACATACTGCCCATGGCCATTTCCAAAACACAAGACCATGTTGCAAATTGAGTGACCTTCTCTTTCCTGCATTTCTTATACTCCATAATACTAGGTAGGGTGACAATTTGTTAATCCAGGGGGGAATAAAGCAGGTTTTGAAGAACAGGACACTCCTTGAGCATTCAGGCCCCTTCAAACGAGTCTACATTCTTCCAATTGCCCCAGTGCAGGTCAGCTGGCTCAATTTCAAAGGTTGTAATCTCTCAATTGCAGCTGAATAGGCAGCAGTTCACCCAAAGATTTTCATTTTTTTCTGTGCCATATCCCTCTGCTCACACCAGTCCATTTCTACACAAAGCAATCTTGCACAAATTGTTAGGACATGGATATAATAGCCCACTTCTCACACAAACTGCTAGCCAAGTCCAAGCAAAGCTCTTTCTCATGCTCATATGCCAAACCTCACAGTCCATAGTCCTTCCTACATTCAGATCTTACAACTCTGACCACAATAGTTTATCAAGCTGTACTTAAAGCACTGAAAGGTGTCTCTTATGCCAAGGTTTCAAATCCTTCCACATCCTTCTTGAATGTCAGCTCCAAAACACCAAAGTCACATAGTCAGGTGTCTAGAAGCAAGTGACACCACTCCTCAGTACCAACATTAATGTAGTAGTCAGGTTCACACTGCTGGTAGAAATCACCCGACCAAGAGCAGCTTGTGGGAAAAAAATGAGGTTTGTCTTATAGGATCGAGGTGCAAGCTCCATGATGGCAGGGTAAAATGAAGGCATGAGCAGAGAGGGTGGACATCACCCCCAGGCCAACATAAGGTGGACAAGAGCAACAGAAGAGTGTGACAATCACTGACAAGGGGGAGATGGCTATAACACCCATAAGCCCACCCCCAAAAATACACTGTCTTCTTGAGGTGTTAATTTCCAAATCTCCATCACCTTGGAACCTAGCATTCACAAGACTTAAGTTTATGGGGGACACCTGTATTAAACCACCATCGATTATAAGCAAATATCATCAGGCTCAGGCTCACCTATAAGAAAAGCATATATATATATTACTTTTTTCTTTGAGAGAGAGAGAGAGGGAGAGAGAGAGAATGGGTGTGTCAGGGCCTCTAGTCTCTGCAAACGGTCTCTAGATGCATGTGCCACTTTGTGTATCTGGTTTTCATGGGTCCTGGGGAATTCAACTTGCATCCTTTGGCTTTTCAGGCAAGCGTCTTAACTGCTAAGCCATCACTGTAGCCTGAAACATATATTTTAAAGATTAGTAAAATGTTCTAAACTTTTGACATTACTCTATTTAAAAATATTTTGTTATTATTTTATTTGTGAATATTAATGAAATCCTTGCATATTTTCATGCAGGCATTGGACATGTGCATCCATGTTCCTTGCATCTTCACCACCATCTCCTTTCCTTGGCCCTTTTGCCAGTTCCTTTTAATCAGAACTGGTTATTTAGATGGACAGTTCATTTTATAATTTTCTCATATGGGAAAGAATGTATCATTCTCATCTTTCTGGTTATGCCATATTTTTCTTAACATGATGCTCTGCACATCCATACTTTTCACTGCCAATGACAGGGTTGCATCATTTCTATGGCTGTTTTTTTTTTTTTATATCATATTACCTTTCCATTCATTTGTGGATTGGCATTTAAGCTGATTTCACATCTCAATAATTATCTATAGTCCAGTGATAAATATAGGAAGGCAGATATCTTGTAAGTTGACTTTATTTGTTTTATAACATTATATTTAGGACTGGGTAGCTGGACCATTTGGTACTTACATTGTAGTTTTTTGAGAACCTGAGTTTATGAATGCAGGCATGGAGGCACACTCCTCTGGCCCTTCCCTTGCCAGCTGAAACATGATTACCAAAACTCTAAAGTCACGAGACATAGTAAGAACATATAATTTTCATAACACATTATCTCAGTTCATTGGAATCTGAAGCACGAAGAACACAAGTCTAAAGTCATGAGACAGTGATAACATGTCATTTTAACAAACATATATCTCAATGCTTTGAACCTAAAACATGAGGATCAGGATGCTATGGACCATAATACATAGTGAGAACACATTGAAAATTTATCTTGACATTTATCATTTGCAAGTACAGAGGGAGGAGGAAGCGAGGCAGGAGAAATGGATGTCCCAGAGCCTTTTTGCACTAAAAATGAATACCAGATGCATGACTCACTTTGTGTATCTGTGTATGGCAGTATTGGGAAATTAAACTAAGACTGTCAGGCTTTGCAAGTAAATGACTTTAACCATAGACTATTTTTCTGCCCCACAAAATACATTTTTTAAAGCATTCATTATTTTTCATACATTTATTAGCAGTTTTGTAATAAACATTTTAACTAGGGAAGATTGCTACTGAACACATGTGATATGACAAACTGCATATGGGTATACGGTCTTTCAAGGAATGGTCATGGTCTTGGTACTTATAAATGAAGACACCTTCCAGAGTAGTAACCTGAGTTTTAAGGGCTATTCTGGTGAGAATTTGATAATATTAAACACAGAGACAACTGTATTTGGAGGCTTGGCTCATGAACTTTCCAAGAGGAAGAAAAAATCACAGAGAACTTTCTTGGAACTAGCCTATTGGCATAAGTGCTGTCTGTGTTCTGCTGTCCATGCCCAGAGAGTTTGTTCCAGATTAAATTTGTAATGCACTGATATGCTTGTCTAAATACAGGGAACTGAGAAATTTAAGACTTAAAGGTGAAAAAAAATGAAAGCAAGTATCAAATTAGGGGCACTGAGACTGGTAGCTGAGCTGTTTTTGTCAAATACATTAGCATTTGGAAGGAAGGTAGCCCAACTACTTGCCACTGAAACAATGGAAAGGATGCCTGAGGAAAGACTGAAAGGTAGAAATGCAAACACTTTTGAAAGGAGTTAACTGAAAGGAAGGAACCTTCTCTTCAAGGTCAGGATTTATTTCATCTCTGAATTAAGAATTTGGCTATGTCCTGCACACCTGGTATTGATTTCAGAAGCATAAAAATGTGTGTAGTGGACCATGAAGTGCACATGAGTCCAGGAACCCCTGCTGAGACATGGAATATAGGCAGGGAGTGATGACCCTGATAGATCAGTGGAGCCATTGCAAGATGGATCATGGTTTGCATGGAGATAGAAATATGTTTTGTATACACCAGGACTGTGTTGAGAACTACCATGGAGTGGTGTTCTCTTGGGATAGAGGTTTTCACTGGCTATCCATCCCAGCTGGAGTGGCAGAATTGGAAAATCCAGAAACTCCTCAGTGGTCACTGGTAATGATATTGTACTTTAACTGCAGTTGGTTTGACGTTTGCTTGATAGTTATTGAGTTTGTATTGGTCCAGTTTCTCCTTGTTTTGCCTTATAGTAGTTGGAAATGCTTACTCTGTGCCTGTATATGTTGAAAGTATTTAATTTGTTTTGATTTTACAGGACTCACATTTAAAATCAGGTGTGGTTACAGTGCAAGGGAGGGGCTCCTCAGGGCTAAGGGAGCTGGTGAAGTGAAGAGATTCCATTTCTGCTTAGCTGTGGCTGTCATTTTTGGAATCACTGCTTTCTTGTAACAGGGTAACACTTGTGTGTTTCGTGGATAATCTTGATAAATTAAAAGATAGAAGGGCTCCTGGCAGCCAGGAACTGCCAGTATAGGAACTTTGGTCTTTGTTCACTGGCTCTGAGAGGAATGCATTTGCTTGCCCTCTGAATGGTTGTTACTTAAACAGCACCACCACCAATACACACAGATCTGGTTGAGTCTCACATTGCTGTCATGAGAGCAGAGCCTGGTTACCCCCATGGCTTACATGGTGTGTCCTCCCCTGTGCCAGGGAGTGGACAGGGAATGGATTCCCACCTGTCTCACAAGCCTCTGAAAACGTTTGATTCGAGAAGGAAGAGTGCTTCTGCCCAGTCTTCAGGAGCTTCTAGAACCATTCTTGCAATAATGGATAAGTGGGTTGACTTGGCTACCCAGGGACTCTGCACAGGGGCTGCTGAGACAGCTCCTTCTCACTGCTTGCCTAAAAGCATGGCTTTAACCGACCACTTTTCATGGTTTGGGTTTATTTGTCTGGGTGAACTTGGATAACAGTGTGTGGCACTTGCTTCGCTGGAGGAGAGAACAAGCTATGCCTGGGCCACCGCAGACTAGCTGTGGCTGGCACGTGTGATTCTGGAGGAGGCTGATAGCCCACTATCTCCGCAAAGCCACCAGGAAGGAACCTGAGGTAAGGAAGCCTGGGGTGGCCTGTGCGCCTTGTGGGTGTCTTAAAGGAGCATGACAAGGTGAGGACAAAGGCACCAGGATGCCATCAAGAGTCAGTTCCATGCAGGAGCCATGAATGGGGCTGCACTGCACCCTGGCAGGGGCCCTGGACCACCCAGATTCCCTTGGACTTGGGAAGTCAGTATGTAAAGAACTCGAGTGTAGGCCTCAGAAATGTTGGTGGCAGGCCCTGGGCCTGTTGTCCACTGGTCATTGCCCTTGCTCTCTGAGTGCTCTTATCTGTAAATAGCCAGGAGTGCCCCACCTGGTCCCCATGGCAGTCCTCCACTGGAATATGTTCACACTGGCATGGAAATAGCTTCATGCAATTGAGCTTCAGGGATATTCAGAGGATCTTCAAGTTCGTGGGAGGAGACCCAAGCCCCTGTAAGGGCACCACAGGGGTAGGAACCACTCTCAGTAAAACATATAGTTATAGAACACTGAAGCAGATGACAAGGGATATGAGGCTTTTGCTGTGGCTGCAGGCCTGGGGAGAAGCCTCAGCTAAACTCAGTGTTGACAAAGGGAGAGCACCAGGAGATGGACAGCAGGAGTGAAGGCACTGATTGGATACAAACAACCTGATTGGGATGCTGGATGGCGGAGCTGAGTGTGGTAACACAGACCCAGTACTAGGGAGGAGGGTCAAGGGTCTGAGGACAGCTGAGGACAGAATGCAAGACTGGGTCTTTAAATAAAGCTCATCGGGGCTATTTGTCTACCGGCCAATGCTGAAGCATGTTTGGAGTCACAGACTGAGTCCTAGTCGGTCTCACATGCTGCAGGGATGTGGGAAGACCTGCTCTGGTTTAGAGAAAACTAATTCATGGTAATATAGCTTTCACTTTTTTCTTTCTCCTTTCCATTTTTTCATTGAATGGAAGAGAATTTTTGATATTAAGTGATGTTATTATAGTGTCATTACAAACAAGCAGCTTTTAAATAAATCTTGTTAGACTCGTTTGTAAAATTATTACATAATGAATAGGAACAATGCACTTAGCAAACTCTTTGGAAATGTGAGACTAGCATTACCAGCAAAGTGACAGGGTAAACCTGAGGTGCATAATACACTATATAGAAGCTGCCCTATGGTCACATGCAACCATACTAACTTTAAAAACCAAGGGAGGGGCTGGAGATATGGCTCAGCCATTAAGACACTTGGCTGTTCGTCAAACAATCCAGGTTAGATTCCCCAGTACCAATGTAAAGCCAGATGCATAAAAGTGCAACTGTCTGGAGTTCTTTGGCAGCAGCTATAGGCCCTGACATGCTCATTCATTTCTTCTCTCTCTCTCTGATAATAAGTAAATAAAAATTAAAAATATTAAAACCCAAGAGAAAAATTATGTCCACTGTAACTTTTCAGGCTTCTGCTAAGTCATTATGTTTTCTAAAAAATATTTTTATACCATAGATAGTATAGAAGACAAGCATAGAGAAAAAGATGCATTGAAGGAAAAACGTATCTCCTCAAGGGTAAAATTTATCATATTTCATCAAAGCATCCTCATCCACACACAAGTCACTAAGGACTTATTGTTCAGAAGTGGGAAGCCACACTGAGCATCCTGTGCTCCCGTCCTGCATGCTGCTCCAGGCCTCTGCCTGCCTTGTACGCCCTTAGCAGACTTTGGGGTCAGTTTTTGTATAAGAGTTAACCTTAGAAATTAATAATACTGGACATTGGACCCAGAGCTCTGGCTCTTTCTGTCCTGCTCTTGTGGGTCCAGCAGAGACCATGGCATGGAGAGTCCAGTGTGGCAGCATTCATAGGTCACAGCAGTTGAGATTGAAACCTGTGACAGTGAGGACAGCCTGCTAGACCAGCCAGCATGGATTTGTTTTGAAGACCCTGCACAAGAACACAGTGCCTTTTGTTACTAGACTCCACTGTCTCTCTTATGGTTGCAGGATCTACTGTTCTTTTTGTCACCTCTAGGGGCAGTTTGCATCACTTACCTGGTAGTAGCACAATCTAGAGAAGTTTCAGAGAGTCATCCATTGTGACTACATTGAACATTGTACATTCCTCATCTTGGAGGAGTGGGTGCAGGACAGAGTTTTCCCCACATTTACCCTCCTGGTCATCTTGGTTCACGTAGTGAAAAGTGTGGTCATAGAGCATGGTGAGTTGAAATGGCCTGGCAGCATCCCTAGGGTGAGAAACCTCAGGAACGTGGAATCCACGAGACAGAGGGGTCCTGGGTGTGGAGCACGCTTAGCTTTTCAAGTTCATTCTTGATGATACTGTTGCCTGAGAGGTTTTGTCAAGACTGTTACACACGGATCTAGTAACCAAGTACGTATGGAGATGTTCTTGGAAGCAGGGGTGTGCTCCAGTTGCAGGGCTAGCACGTTCCCCAGCTCAGTCTTCATGAACAAGAGATGTGCAGAGCAGGTGGTGAGAGACGATGGCTTTGTGCGGTGCTTGTGCTCCACAACTGCCACAGGTTCCCTCACTACTCAAATACAGAGAAAGGAAGCCGGCACCAGAACTATCTTCAGACTGCTGTGCTTTTACCGACAGTTCTGACGGACGGGCTATGGGAACTGGAAGAATAAAGCTGGGTGCACAGATCTGCGCCTGGACTGCTGACCCCCTACTTCTTTCCTATACCGTGTTCTCAGTCCATCCTGCAGTGGATTTATTCCCACAACCACATCTCACATAGATCAATCAACCTAGACTGCACCTGCTCTGTGGACATTAAGATTTTAGACTTACTGGTGAATCACTGACCTTTTCCGGCTAACTGGAAGGATAATTTACTTAGAAGAGAAAACACCTGCAGATTCTACACAATCCTCTCTCATGCTACATGGAATAATAGACTTTCTGAGCAGGCATTGGAAACCTCCTTTAAAGCTTTAGGCCTCAAACCAATAATCCTGTCAGTTGCTATGCCACATTTTACCACTAGAGGGCAAACAGAGCCCTTCTATTCAGGAAGGCTTTAGGTCTAACTTTGGAAACACCAGAGAAAGCTGGAGGGGTGCCGCCTCACTACCGCAGGATCCTGAGCCTTGGGCGCTCAGTCCAGCTTTCCTGCCTCACAGGCTGACTGGCTCTTTTCAGAATGGGCAGAGTCTGACATGGGCAGTCCTCAGAGTGTTCTTTACTCTGAATGCAGTAACTTACACAAGGACTAATGAAGTCGGGTCAGAAGCACATATCAATCACTGTTTAGAATGAGAGAACAGCTGCTTTAACTCTGATGAGGGGAGGAACATGTGTGAAGTAAAAGCGTGATGTGTATGGAATACAGTGAAGGAGTTGGCTTCGCGGGCACAGAACATGTCGAGGGTCCATTCATAGATGCAGAGGAGACACACTGGAGGTAGGTCATGGTGCAGGTGTTGGAAAGGGAAGAGGAGGAGGACAGGGTTTTGATTTCTGTGCTGAGATTTCAGCGGGGGGGCTTCCATGCTCTGTCAATTGGGGCAAAGGTCATGTTTTCAGCTTCATCACTCAAAACTCAGTCCTGGAAAAGAGCTGATGGTTATGAATCTGTTGTAGGGTTTTAATGATTAAGCTCACTTTGAGAAACTAAAATCATATGAAATACAAATAACTAAACTATGTTTTATAAATATATCACTATGATTATTACACGTCCACAATTGACTTAATTTGTATTCTTGTTCAACACAGGTTCTTTTTCTAAGCAAAATGCAAGTTTTGTCTCAAAGAAGACCCTGAGATGGGATCATACTGACCCTCATTTTGTTGTTTGCTTCCAGGACCAGTTAATTTCAATACTGAGACATCCTGCCTCAGAAAGCCAACCTTGGTCCAAAGTTGAGGTTATCTCATACACTGACTGTGGCCCAGACCTCTTGGCTTAGTTTAGTATAAGTAGGGTTGGTTTTTTGTTTGTTTGTTTGTTTGTTTTGAGTTAGGGTCTCACTCTAGGTCAGGCTGACCTGGAATTCACTCTGTATTCTGAGTCTGGCCTGAAACTGATGGCAGTCCTCCCACCTCTGCCTCCCAAGTGCTGGGATTAAAGGCGTGTGCCACCACACCCGGCCTATAAGTAGGTTTTGATCACTTTTCTTCTCTGGATCCCAACATGGCACTTCCAAGAGCAGGGTTTCTGCTGCCCCTGTGACATTAACTGTATCTCACAGGTGAACAAGGGCTTCCTCGATAGCCCAAAGCCACAGTCTAGCACTTCTTGGATAGTGCAAGATAAACTTGGGCCTGCATTGAAGACACTATTGGAAACATCTCCCATGCATTTTGGGGTCTGAAAGACTGCGGTTCACTTATGTATATGCCATATTTCCACAATTAGTGCAGGTCAGATTGTCACTTCAGGAATTAAAATATAGATAATTTTTATTTTTCAGGGTCTCGCTTTTTTTATAACCCCAGCAAATTAAGATTTCATTTAGATATATCTTTTCTATCTAATCTAATTTAAAAGCAAAATGATGGCAAAAATATTATGGAGTTGTATGAAAATTTCACAGCTTTTCTTCCTCTTCGCATTTATTTTGTGGAACAAAAGTGTCCTGCTGTGCATGAGAAGAACTTGAAGCCTCTCCCTGCACAGGCTTAACTAGTTACTTATGAGTAGCTGTGAACACGATACTGGAGAGAACAATCAAAAAGGAAAAAAAATATAATTATTTGGAGTCATGTTTTCAGAATTGTGAGTCAATCGTGTCAAGGACGTCAGCCCAGACCACAGCAGTTCACATCATGACTGAGAGGAATCAGAAAAAGGGGATGTTGGAAGAAGTTGGGGCAAAATATTACCTCCGGGGACATGTGCCTAGGGACACAGGCCTGTAACTGTGCTGAACCTCCTAACCTTCACCACTTCCCAGGGCCATCATGCATCCAGATGAACTACAGCCTCCCACTGCATTAAAGTTATTTCACAAAACCAAAAAGTAGAAAGAGCTCCCTGGCTGTTTCTATGAAGCCAGCATTACACTATTACCTAACATAGAAAATCGCACAATCCATCCCCCAGTGGTAACCACCAATAACCCCACTTAGGAGATCATCAGTGGAATGGGTGTGTGGAGGAGCGGAATACCTGTGACCTCACCAGGGAAGCCCTCAGCACAATGCAGTGGGAACGAAGGGGATGGAACAGACATATGATTTTCATATACAAATAAATTTCTAGTTAAGAAAAAATGAATATAAATCTGTGGTAAAAGGATACAAAATTCTTCATAAAATTTCTTATAAATTGAATCTAAGGACACATCAAAAGTATTATCAACACAAATCAAGTGGAATTCATTGCAGGACATTGCAAGTATTGTTCAAGATAAGGAAATTAATAAACTGACATCACATAAATAGCTTTAAGGGTAAAAATTATGTGGCCATTACAATAGATCTAGAAAATACCCTTAACAAAATACAACATCTTTTTCTCATGAAAACAGTAGAGGGACTAGAGATGGAGTGATCATATAGCAACATGTTAAGTGCTATAAACAACAGAACTAATGCCCTGAGATAGGAAATTGGAAAACAATCTTGAAGAATTCCTACGAAGGTTTGCAGCGAGACAGGTGTGTTCCATTGTTGGGTCTACACTGCAAACTCCAGTTCATCTTCACAGGTCTACACTACAAACTTACTGGTTCTCCATACAGAAATTTCAAACGTGTTTCACTTTCCTGCTTCTCAGCAGCTCCAGGAACTACATGCACTACATGACCCACTTCCCTGCACTTTCCATGCGTCTAAACCCAGTAGCAGGTAGAGATCATAACCAAATTTGTACATCCACAGAGAAGTAAAGCTTGAACTTGAAAAGAAGCATACTCCTTTATAATTGTCCCTTCAAGTATCTTCCTTGTCAAATAATCAGCATTTCTTCCAGTTTGTCTTTTCACAGGTAGTTTCACCCGCAGGAATTGCCCTAAAGTAAAACAGTTGGCTCACATTCAGTGGTGGTAATCTGTTTAACAATTGTAGTTCAAGTAACCTAAAAGCATCTCGGTGCCAGTAACTCCAACCTGGTTTGAATTTTTCTTGTGGGAAATTGTGCATCTTTCATATCTTTCTCTTATATGTCTTTACCAAGCACCTCATAAGTCCATTACTTTAAAATTCAACTTTGTTCAACTCTAAGGGTCTTTTTGGAACACAGCCAGCATTTCTTCCAACATCCCAGTTCGAACAAAGTTCTCTCCTTCATTGAAATTTCATAAGTCAAACTTTCACAGTCCAAAATTCTCTCTGCATTCATGACCCCATTTCATGGTCACAGTTTGCTGTGTCAGTTACCTTTTTGCTGCTTAGAAAAACACATGCTTAAAACCACTGAAAGGAGGAAAGGAAAGCGTCATCATTTCTGAAGAAGCTGGCTCACTGTATCTTACTCCACAGCACAGTGAGCTAACACAAGCACAGTCAACCAGAAGTCAAGCTGTCCCTCTACACACCTAGTAAAGCTGGACAAAAGAGCCATTCCTAATGAAATAACCCTGTAATAGTGCTTTGGTTAATGAAGAGTATGTATAAAGCTTGATCTTAACAAAAAAATCCTCTTGATATGGGGAACATACATTTAGATGCAAACCACAACAAATGGAATTCCTTCCATTTAACATCATGTATGGTAATCAGTGTATTGAGCAAGGGGATGAAGGTAGTTGTTTGGATCAGATGTCCACCACAATCTCACATGTTCTGAATGCTTGGTCCCCAGATGGTGGAAACTAGGGAGATGAAGCCTTGCTGGGGAAGGTGTATCCTGGGGGGGGGGGGTTCTTGATGTTTATGAGCCAGTAGCTTGGCAGTATGTGTTTGACTCACAATCCTGCTACTATTTTCCACTTTGTGTTGTACTGATGATTTCTAGCCTCTGCTCAGGTTTTTCCCTGCTTTCATGACTTTAGCCAGGTGCAAAAGGTAACTACATCAGGATCTTAAACATATAATAAGGCCAAAAAAAAAAAAATCCAAGGGGTTGAAGAGTGTCAGGGGACAGAGAGGGTGGAATGGGGGAGACATGCAAAACTAATGATGACATGAATCAGTACCATAGAAACCTACATCTTGGTTAGCTGAAAATTAAAAAAAAAGTCTATGCTCCTCTGGGTCAGTTTTCATACTTACTCAGTAGAATATGTTGGAGACATAGTTTATGTTGGAAATACAAGCTTAAGAGATACTGGTTTGGTAAGAATGAAAAATGCAGAATATAAGGGGTCATGTGTTATACCATGCTTCCAAAGAGCCACTGAGGCTGAGCAGTGTGAGGAAGAGTTAAAGTCCCTGAAAGGAGGCCCAGTAAGGCCATTCTTTGCAGCTGTGAAAACGGTCCATAGGTGGAGTGGAGACCACAGGATTTTGGTGAGGCCAGGACTAGGGTTCCGGTCCCAAGGAAGGCTTGTGGCTCGGAGTGGATTTTTCCTGGGAAGGAAGCAGAACAGCAACAACAAACAGACTAACATTTTCAGATGGAATAAGAAAGTACCTACAAGAACCAAGCAGAACCTGATTCTCTGAAAAGAAAAAAATTGGTTTGAGAGAAAATTCCTGAGAAAGAACATAAACAAATCTCTTCTTTGTTCATTCTATTCCATTGCCAACTATGAATACGTGGTACATAGTATAGACCTCTTATATCAAGGTATATCTCAGATGATTCTGATTTTTATGTCTAAATTTATGTTTGTACTCTGAGATACAATAATCCCGCAATTCTTCTTGCATTAAAAGGGGACATTCAATGCTGTTAGAAAAAAAGCTTTGGCAATCAAAATGCACCAAAGTATAAATCCAGAAGCTTCTAAGAGCTCAACAGTAAAGTAGATTAAAGCATACTCACCAAGGCTGAGAGAATTTTTTGGGAGAGGAGTTGGAAAGAATGTAAAAGCCACAGGAGGAGAGGGAAGACAGAGGCATTGCTGCCCCACCCCAGTGGCCGACTGATGCTCTTAGAACTCATAACCCACAACTCCATGGTGAGTACCAGCAATCCCACTAAGGGGACCTTCAGTGGAGTGGGGAAAGGGAGAAGGGAAATGATGGTATCAACACTTGATATATCCATGCAAAATTTCAACTTAATAAAGGAATATATTTTTAACTAAAAAAAGTGACAGAATTAATCACTTGCACAGCACCATCTCCAGAATGAGTTGACCCAGTTGTTAAATGTGTTTTTAAAACATTTTATATATTTATTTAAGAAAGAAAGAAAGACAATGAGCAGATAGAGAGAAAGAGGAGGGGGGAATGCCAGGGTTTCTAGCCACCGCAAATGTACACCCTTTGCATCTGGATTACATGGGTCTTGGGGAATCAAAACTATGTCCTTAGGATTCACAGACAAGCTCCTGACCTGCTAAACAATATCTCCAATCATGAATGTGTTTTTGATAGATAATATGAAAAAAAATTAATATTCTACCAAGTATCATTGTTAAAGTTTTCCCAGTAGCCTTCAAAACATTAAAGGCCTTTTGCCAAAGCCCTTGGTTTCCTTTGAGAAACAGATAGTAAGACCCTATTGCTGAAGACATCTGTTGCCTGAGAGGCAAGGTCACTGAGAAAGCAAGCTGGTGTGGAGCAGAAAACCTTCTCCCTGTAGACCAGCCAACTGAAAGCTGGAAAAAGCTGCACTGCATGCAGCGTATGGGAGTCAGAAGTCATCAGCAGTGAAAACAGTGGACACTGAATATTCAAGTTTGGCCAGACAGGCCCAATGACTGAACAGGTGCAATAGTGGCATGTCTACTCTTGGGCTAACCATCTGCTCCCTAATTGGACTGAAGGCCCTCTCTATGGGAGGGAATACATACCTGGTACTGAAAAACCTAAGCAAAAGTCTATGGTAGGTGAGGTCATGAGCCTTAGGGGTATAAAGCCTGCTCTTGTCTGGCTAAATGCATATATTATTCCTACCAAGCTGCCCTGAAAATACTACACTTAATGCTCATATTCACATATTAATGCTACTCTCACTTCTGGTTAGAGAAGCTTCTCTTTTCAGATGGCGATGACCACTGGGATAACCCAAAAGGCAACATAGTGCTGAGAAGAAGAGATGGAGGAGTGCCCAGCACTGAAACACCTCTATCACACCCTCCAAGGCTCAGGGACCATTGCGGAAGAGAGGGCAGATAGAATGGAAGAGCCAAAGGAAGGGTATGACCTCTTACAATGCAATTGCCCAGACAGAAATTGCCCTTGATATCCATGACCTTGCAATGCTTAGAAATCCTCTGCAAGACCCTCAAAATAGAAGAAAAAGATGATGGCATCAAATTAAAAGAGAGACTAATGGAGAGAGGGAGGGGATATGATGGAGATTGGAGTTCTAAAGTGGAATGGGGGGGAGGGGAGGGAAATAGCAGATGGGTTTTTTTGTATGTAAGTATAAAAGTTGTCAATAAAAAAATAATTAAAAAAAAATTTAAAAAAAGTTGTCATAGAATTAACTTATGTAAAAGTTAAGTCTAGAATATTTTCCTCCCTAAAAATATGTAATGAATATCAAACCACAAATAAGTCACAAACTAGGATTTTAACCTCTCCATTCAAATTATTACAGCAAATGAAGAAAAAAACACTTATCCACAGGCCATAAGGGAGGCTCATCCTTCAACACCGTCCATTGAGAGAACACGTGACTATCATAGGGAGTTTTACACCTGCTGCACATGGATTGAGATTTACTCTCATTCATTCTCAAGGTGCACACACCAAAGAGAAGCTCTAGTGTTTATAGAGTATCTTATTTCCTAAATTCAGGCAGATATAAACAAAGGGGTCAAATCAACATTCTATCCTCATGGGACTTTAGGTAAGAGAAACTAACTTCAATTAGGATTCAATTAGCATAAAGTCACAGGATTAAGCCCAGGATCTGTACCAAGGCCCAGGTAATCATTCACTCAGTCAATTTGCTTTTCTTTGCTTTCCTTTTTCAGGCTCCTTGTTGTTTTAAATCAACATAAATGGAAGAACATCATTGAAATGAAATGAAAGTGAGAGAGAAACAGAGAGATAGAGAGGGAGACAGAGAGAAGGAGAGAGTATGAAACCTCCAAGAGGCGGAAAGTGATACCATGGAAACCACAAATGCAAGCTTTACTAAGACATAAACGTAGCAGAACTCGGGTTTCACACCTATAACCTGTAACATCAAAAGCAGGTTCCTCCTAGAGGAACATAAAAAAATGATATCTTCGTTTAGGTTAAACTTAACAAGAAGAGACAGGTACTGGCAAAGGAAAACTTAGCAACTATTTTAAGCAATAAGAATGAGAGATACTATATTGATACAAAGAGATGGTTCTTGAACAATAAGAAAATGGAAAAGGTAACTGATTTTTAGCAGGTTGACTATATTGTAAGAAAAGACGTTTGAAGATGTAATAACAACAGAGAAAATGTCTGACATTATTTTCATTAATCAGTAAAGAAATAAAATGTGAAGGTCACTGATTTAAAAAACAAGTTTGGTAATCAATAGACTTAGTGTTCAATGCTCTGTTTTTTTTTGTTTGTTTTTTGTTTTGTTTTGTTTTGTTTTCTGAGGTAGGGGCTCACTCTAGCTCAGGTTGACCTGGAATTCACTATGTAGACTCAGGGTGGCCTTGAACTCACTGTGGTCCTCCTACCTCTGCCTCCCGAGTGCTGGGATTAAAGGCGTGCGCCACCACACCTGGCTCAATGCTCTGTTACTGTCTAGACTAGCTGGGAGAAATCTATGCTGGCTGCCCATTACTTTATCCATGATTGACTTAATACACAACACAATACTGTTTCTGGGTGTTGGGATCTGTGCACAATGTTCTCCAACAGACCAGCACTATTACACAGGAGTTCTCTGCCCACTGTTACTGGTAGCATGGACTGCATTGGCATTGATGAAAATGCAGATGGCATTTCATCACCACTCTCATGAGAGCACACCCAGCCCTCACTCTGGATCTTTGTGCACTGTTGCTCCCACCAAGGGATTTGCATGTTTCTCCCTGGGGAGGACCTTTTTTGCTATTCTGAGATAAAAGCTCAGCTCAACTTGTGACCTGACTGTACAGGACTCTTCAGTTCCACTTCACACCATGAGGTGCCCTGCTCAGCTCCTGGGGCTGATGATGCTCTGGATCCCTGGTAAAGGCAGAGGGAGAGGAGGAAGGAGCATGGGAGGGGCTGTGAGCTCTGAGGATATTCTCCTGCAGATGTGTGTTTTGTCCATGTGTCAGATGTGTGTGTGTGTGTGTGTGTGTGTGTGTGTGTTTTCTCCAGTATCTGCATGAGGAGCAAGGACATATATTTGGTGAAGGCTTTGGCCCTAAAGTACATTTTGGTTAGTGTAGGAATCTTCCAGAGGCCAAACCCACAAATCAAGTAGATGGAAGTAAAAACAAAAGAACCCTTAAAAGTATTTCAATATTTTAATACATAACTATATTTTTATTGCAATTTCAGGATCCAGTGGTGATGTTGTGATGACGCAGACTCCACTGTCCCTGTCTGTCACACCAGGAGAGCCTGCCTCCATCTCCTGCAGGTCCAGTCAGAGTCTCCTACATACTGATGGAAACACATATCTACATTGGTACCTGCAGAGGCCAGGCCAGTCTCCAAGGCTCCTGATATACACCGTTTCCAATCTGGAATCTGGGGTCCCAGACCGGTTCAGTGGCAGTGGGTCTGGCACAGATTTCACACTCAAAATCAGCAGAGTAGAGCCTGAGGACTTAGGAGTGTATTACTGCATGCAAGGTATATATCTTCCTCCCACAGTGGTACAGCCCTGAACAAAAACCTCTCTGCCTGGCTGTCCACACTTTTGCCCATCTGTTGGGCAGCACAGTAGATTCTGTCAGGCTGTGTAAGAGGCAGAGCTGGAGGCCTCAGGAGAGAAGGTTATGTGAATGTTGAGGAATAGAACCTGGGTCCTTAGGTTTCTCAGGCAAGTGTCTTAACCACAAAGCCATTTCTCTAGCCCTTAACCTCCTTTTTAATGTGAGGCTTGAGGAGGTTATTCAAGTTATTAAAATCAATAAAATATAACCATAAATAATATAGCCAATTCATATCTCTCAATTGTATGTTACTTACCATTCCTTATGTTAAGTTTCTGTGTGGTCTTATTTCTTTATTGATTGCAGGTCTGTTGAATGTTACTTTTGGCATTTGGTTCACTCCCATTTGCTCTCTTCATACGTGTATCCTGCCTCGCACTGTTTTATGTCCATGTTGGTGGTGTCCTGAGCTCATAAGCTCTTCCCCTCTATTATTCATAAGGCCCATGTACTTTGATTTTCTCATCTGTTTATATGGGTATTTTTATCTGGAAGGATATGTGTTTGCACAGATTCTCTCTTGCATTCCCATTTGTTTTCACCTCAGGTCTATATCCCAAAATGTTCAGAACCTCAGGACTTCCCATCAGCCCCTGGTGAAATTTGGCCCATAGTCTCTCTCCTCAGTGGATAGGGCTTCCTGGCATAACCTGGGAGATTGTCCAGGAAGGACTCTGAGCAGAGATTTTCTGAGAAAGTTCTCTAGGAAAGCATTGTCACCCCAGCCTCAGTTGTTCCTCCCCTTCTCATATCCTTTTCTTGCCTCCCCCAGATGTTCAATTTAGCTTCTTCCTTCAGGATTTTCTTCTTCAGTGGTTCAGGACTCCTCCTGAATTTTCTCTTCTGTCTCTTGTCCTCAGTTGCTGGAAGGTGTGGAGGTCTTAGTTGCTCTTCAAGGTCAGATATTATGGAACCTTTTCCCCAGGAAACCCAGAGATCACTGTTGCTGCTGGCTGGCAAACATTTGAAGGCTAGGGACTATACTTTGTTGGCTTCCTGCACCCCCAGAACCAGGCTCCTGAGATCTGACGTTTCTGGACCCTTTATTTTGGTGGTGTGAGGAGAGCTGCAAATAGATGATATTATTGTGCAGCTTCCTGGAGCCTGGGGTAAAGACACTGACATCTTTGTAGGGGCCGGGGAATGGGGGAGTGGGCAGGAACTACAAGTAAAGAAGGAAATTTCCATTAGAGCCACGTGGAAGGTGAATTCTTCAAATGCACAGAAGAGAGTACTTGGTAGAGAGCAACTGGTCTATACCAGTGGTTCCCTCCAACTGTTTCTATAAGAAGACAACAAATAGGACCCAATACCGTTACTCACTTGGGAATTTAAAGACATTTATGTGCACACATATGTGTATATGTATGTATGTATGTATGTGTATGTATGTATGTATGTATGTATATGTGTGTATATATATGTGTGTGTGTATATATGTGTATATATATATATGTGTATACATATATGTATATATATATATATGTATATATATGTGTGTGTATCTATGCTTCTTTGGCTAAAAAATAAAATCAAGGAATGAGACAACATTTTGCTACCACGTCCACAAAACTCAGAATCAGGGACACAAAAGTTAGGGTGGGTCAATCAGTTTGCCCCCCAGGCTGAGAAGATAACACACTTGTGCATTGATCCATCCTCTGCACTACAATGTTATTAGTACTATTTATTTCAAGTATATCTTTTTTATTTATGATCTTTTCACTTTATGTTAATTTCCAAAAGCAATTTGATCTCTATGGGTACTAATAAGTGCATGTAAATAGAAGAAAAAATGATGTCAGGTGATGTTGCTATAGTGGTATTACAGAGAGGTTGCTATTTAAATAAATCTTGAGAAATTAGTTTATAAGATTGCTAACTAATCAATAGGAGCAATGCACTTAGCATAGTTTTGGAGATGTGAGACTAGAGTCACCAGCAAAGTTATTGGTTAAACCTGACGTGCATAATACAACATATAGAAGCAGGTTAATGGTTGCATGTCAGAATTCTAATTTAAATACCAAGGATGCCCCTGGAAAGCTGTCTAAGCAGTTAAGATACTTACTTTCAATGCCTAACCACCCCAGCTGATTTCCAAGTACCCACGCAACCAAGATATGTAAAGTGGCACATGTGTCTGGGGTCCATTTGCCGTGATTACAGGTCCTAGTGTGGCCATTTCATCTCTCTCACACTATCTCACTTTCTCTCTCCAAATATATAAATACAAATAAAACATTTAAAAACCTATGGGAAAATGATGAGCAGTCTAATTTCTAGACTTCTGATAATATATTATATTAAAAAAATTTGTGCCTTTAATAATACATAAGACAAATATGGGTAAAACATGCATTCTAGGCAAACTATATTGACCCAAGAGAAAAATTCATCATGTTTCATCAAAACATCTTTATCCACAAACAAGAAACAAAGGCCATGCTGTTCAGAAATATGAAGCCAAGCAGAGTATACCCATGATGTTCTGCATCCTGGTCCAGGCCTCTGCCTGATCTGTAAGCCCTTAGCAGAGTTTGGGATCAGTCTCTGTAGAAGAGTCATCCTAAGGCACTAATAATACTGGACACTGGACACAGAGATCTGTCTCTTTCTGTCCTGCTCTTGTTGTCCCAGCAGAGACCATGGCGTGGAGAGTGCAGTGTAGCAACATTCATAGGTCACAGCAATTGAGATTGAAACATGTGCCAGTGAGCAGAGCCTGCCAGATCAGCCGGCATGGACTTGTGCTGGCCTAATGCACTCTGTTGAATACCTCAGTAGAACAGAAAGTCTGACCATTCCTTAATTAAAGCAACAACACAGGGCTGGAGAGATTGCTTAGCAGTTAAGGCGCCTGCCTGCTAAGCCTAAGAATGCCTGTTCTATTCTCCAGGCCTCACATTTTAGCCGGACACAAAGTGATGCAAGGCGAAATGCCACACTTGTCCAAAAGGGGGTGCATGCATCTGGAGTTCGTTTACACAGCAGCTGAGAGGTTGCTGGTGCACCCATTCTCTCTCTCTCTCTCTCTGTGTGTGTGTGTGTGTGACTCTCTCAAAAAAAAAAAAAAGCAAAAGCACAAAGAAAACAAACACACTATCTAATGTGCTTTAAACTGGGACATTGTTATTTTCTTTCAGTCTTGAATAGAAAGATAAGCTATCCCTAGGCTTTTGGAACATATATTATGTAGTAATCTATGTCTCCAGCAGGCTCTCGTGTGCAGTCCTTGGGACTTGATGGGCTCCCAAAATGCCAAGAACTCTTAGTTTCAGACATCATCACATCAAAATGACAATGTGGGCTGAGGAGAATGCTCAGTGGTTAAAGGTTCTTGCTTGCAATGCCTACCGCTTGGGTTTGACTCCCCAGTAGTCATGTAAAGCCAGATACACAGATGGGTTTATGCGTCTGGAGTTCACTTGCAGTGGCAAGGCGCCCTGGTGCACTCATTCTTCTCTCTCTCAAATAAATAAATAAATGAATAAATAAATATATTTCTATTAAAATGACAATGTATTTTGTTTTCTTCACCAAGCAAGAAGGCCATCAGTAAATAGTACCTAGGATGGAGAGAGTTGTGACTAATTCTTGTGATGATAATAGAAAGTTGAAGAGGCAAACCTCCATTCTAAGGGTTGACATTTTCTCCATAGAGCCTTAGCTAGTGACTCACAATCCCCCCTTTTTTCTCTCTGTTTTGGCTGTTTATTTCATTTATTTACAGTTTGTGTTCAATGCTAGTCAATTCCATAACATGTGACGTTACTATGAATCAAAGAATCAATACACAAACACAATATACATTCTAAATAGATGTGCAGTAGTCAGGTGTGAGGCAAGAGGGAGTGTTCATTCACAGACAAGTAGCTTCACATTGTTCCCATGGAGGTTCCTAAAGATGGAAAACCTAACTCTGCTTATCAATATTACTGTGGCCATATTAGATTCTGGAACATGTAAGCATCAGTGTGTGACCATGGGAACAAAAGAGCTGTTTCCAGGAATGACTGCTTTAAAAGATTTCTGTGTATCAAGGAAGTTGAAAAGAAAAATTGATTGGGAAAATTGAGGCCACTTTTAGACTTAAGACCAACTTCAAACCATCTACAAACATTAACTGATATCAGAAAGTATTCTATATGTGGCTATTCTGATCCATTCTTTTTTTCATTAGGAAAGTATTTACAAAAAGAGTATAAAAATTTTGTGAATTTAATGCAAATTAGCTTCCAGCCTTCACTTTCCATTTATTTTTATTTTTATTTTTAAGTTTTGGCTCCTTCACACATTTGTCTTTCAAATTTAAAGATTTGTGATTTTTTTTTTTTTGTTTTGTTTTTCATTGGTTTTTCAAGGTAGGGTCTTGCTCTAGCCCAGGCTAACCTGGAATTCTCAGGGTGGCCTCGAACTCATGGAAATCCTCCTACCCATGCCTCCTGAGTGCTGGGATTAAAGGTGTGTGCCACCACAGTCGGCAAGATCTGTGATTTTTACTTTCATTACAGACCATACTCTAAATTGTGAAAAGTACTCAGTATGCAGAAATAAAAGCAGCATTTTGAATTAGTTGAGATCAGTTCAGCTCTACTCTCTGAAATCCATTTAGCTAAATGAACCTGGGCCTTCTGTTGAGTGATTACAAGTGATAAAAAAGACCTAACACCATTAGACTTTGTAAAGCTTTATTCACAATGGTTGGGTTTGGGTGTGGATTCCAATCCATCATTGCCTGGCACATGTCAATTACTACATAAATGTCAAATCTAAAGCCCCAGAGGGAGGTGGGACAAAGTTCATTTCCAAAGAGAATGGAAATAGCTTAACAATAAAACTTCATCTAGAGTATTATCATATTAAATTTATCATATTAAATTAATCTCCATTCCATGCCCCATATTTCTCTCTAGGTAAAAACCTAGTGCTGATTTCAAAGTAGAGTTTTAAAGGGCCCATATTTCTTAAGCTACATTCAAGCAAATCCCGTGTAATTTTGGATGGTATCTCTATTCATCTTGTAGGAATTCTACGTAGAATTCTAGTAGGTGTTACATCGGCATTCAGCCTCTGTCAACCCCTTCAACATGTCCTTCAAACCAATCAAATTTGGAATCTCCATGTTCTCTGCAGAATGCACTACAGTGTGGAATCAGACCTGTTTCTTCCTTGCCACATTGGACTTGCAGTTACCATTTGGGCTGGGGTTAGAAGATGGGGAAGTAGAGACATTTCTTGGCCTCAATCTCTCTAACAGTAGAATTATAGAAGAGAAGGCGAGATGGCAAGGCAACTAGTTGTTGACTGCAGGGCATTGTAATTTCCTCTGCTGGGGCATTAGTTGGACTCAGGGCAGCAGAGGAGAGCTGGGAGGAGTTACTTGAAACTGGCACAACAGCTGTTTGGTTGGAACAAATCTGCGTGGATAGGAGCAGAGCCAGAAGCAGCAAGCCCAGCTCTAGGCCTGCCACCATCCCTCTGCCCATGTCTGTCCTCCATTGGGCACACCATGCCACTCTGGATGCTGTAGGAGGAGGATGTGCTTGGCTCAGGCAGGTGTAGCAAGGTTCACAATCTTTTTTTAAGGACATGAGAAATACTGGAATAAAGGCAATAGCAATCTGATTTTAACTTAATCATGTACACATTCTATATTGAAAGATAATCCCATCTGAGAAACTAGGAGTTACAAATTCATCATATGAATAGGGAACACAGATTGGCACATATTAAACTGCTTAATCCAGCCTAGTTCTTTTTATATTGTTCAAGCAATTCCAGAAGCTATCTTCCCTTGGGAAGAGAAATAAAATCAATTTATTACTGAATTCAAGCTTACAACAAAACTGTCTCTATCCATGTAGCCATTGTTCCACACTGATATCTAACACCCTCACAACTGCATACATGGGCCTAGCTACACAAATAAACTCTTTTTCTCTTCCTATCTCTCTCTCTTTCTCTCTCCCTGTCCCCTACACATGCATACACATGCATGTACACATGTACTTGCATGCATGTGCATACACTCCACATACAGTGGAGAAGAAGTCCCAATATTCAATTATCCCAGCTCTTTTTTTTTTTTTTAACCCGAGCCCTGCTTCTGTATCTTGGATACAGTGGACTTGAGTTTAGTGAAACTATGTTATGAGAAAATATTACAAGGTATTTGAAAGAGACAGGCCTTTCAGGGCTCTGCATGGACATAGCTCACCCCAGTGGAAGACAAAGGACAGGACAGAAGGATGCTGTGCTTTGTGCAGGCTCTTGGTAGCTTTATTATGTGCCCAGCATGTACAGACAGTAATAGTCCCAACTGTGAGCTTGACTTGAACCCTCAACAATATCATGGTGATATTGGTTTTTTAAACGAAACTCTGTCAATACATTTTCTGAACCATTGCTTCCAGTACCAAAGCTTCCATGATCTGTACATGAATTTCTACCACTATTCTTCATGACTGATCCTTTGTTAATCACTGAGATCGTCCAGAGAGTCCCTATGTTGCAATCATTCCTGGATCTACATGGATTGAGTTCCCTCTCACACACACACTTGAGAGATGTTCATAAGGCTTTTCAGTGAGTGACACGCACTTCGAATGTGCTGGAGTCAATAGGACTGAGATGTGTCTGCTCTGAAAGGTAGTGACCACACGAGGGGTGGGGGAAGGATAACAGGAGAAGAAGGAGCTGTGTTCTCTCAATGCCACTGCATGAAGCTGGCATCATGTTAAAATTTCAAACAGTGACGTATCATTATGCTGGTGAAGGGCTACACTTTCATTTAGAAAGTTCAACTTGACGGTATGTACATTTATTCACCAGTGTGCTCATTAATGAGCATTATTGTGTCTTCTACACTAGATGTGTGACATCATGTACTCTGAGGGTTACATATGATTTCTGCTGCTTCAGGGCTCATTGGAGGCAAAAATATGGATTCTCTGGTTTTTTTTTCACATATGATTTTTCTAAATTTATAAATATACATGTTTTCTTTGACCCCTGATGGAGTTTTCACCCAATGAACCCATCAGCATTTGAAAATTTTGCTTTGAAAATGGACTTAATGTACCCAACATAACCCATGGCTCAGCCTAGCCTATGTTAAACGTGCTAGGAACACTTCTGTTAGCTTATGGAGGGGACAAATCACACAGTGGAAAGCCTGTTCTGTATTGCATCATTATACCTCACTGAGCCTGCCAGTGCACTGTGAACCATTCAACATCTCCTGTCATCACGACACGGTCTGATCAGAAGCTGTAGCTCACTATTGCTGTCTCAGATGCCAGAAGAGGACCATACCACAGGTCCATAGCCCTGGAAAAGTAATTGCACCTCAACGTTCCAAGAAAGATTTCTACTCAATGTAAATTTCTTCCTCACCATTGTGCAGTCAAAAGCTTATAGTTCCGGGAGTGTGTACAAGTGATAGATTTCCCAAGCCAATTGCCTTTTCTTGTTAGTGGAAGCTGTCTGTGATGGTTGCTATTGACTATTGACTATCAACTAGAAATGACCTAGAATCACCTGTAAGGAACTTTGTAGACCAGGTTATCCTTTGTGGTCTTCTGTGGGGGATTATCTTCATAGGTTAATTAATGTGGGAAGACCCACCTTAACTCTGGAAAGCTTTATTCCATGGTGTGGGGTGCTGGACTGTCCACAGGAGGGGGCTGGCTGAGCAGTGGCATTTCTATTCCTCACTGTGGACTGAATGTGACCTGCTGCCCCAGCCTTCTGTTTGTCATGCTTACGCGGACACGGAGGACAGAAACCTGAAATGGTTAGCTGAAATAAACCCTTCGTACTTCAACATAAGCTTTGTCAGGCATTTTTTTCACACAAAAATAAGTAATGCACTCTCACATTTGTCACTAAACTTTCAGAGCATGTGTCTTTAAGGAAAATTGAAATCCCAGGTGTGGCCTGTAGGAAACACACGTCTTGTAATGATTTCTGGAATGTTTGAATACAAGAGAATCACTGCTTATCAATCTCCAGTCTGCTTCTCAGGAGTTCTGGCTGCCTGATGTGAGGGACACTGTGGTGCTCTCCATAGATGACCCTTCATGGCTGCAAGACATGTGTATCCTCATGCTGTGCTTCTGCTGCTGAGTCATCCACCCCAGGCCCTCAACATGTACCTTCAGCTAGAGTCTAACTTGCACAGTCAGGCTGACCTCAACCTAGGACTGGTTCACTGGGTCATAAATTTGAGCTCTCTTGCCTCCATGGGAAGACAAGTCCCAGCAATAGATCCTGAGAGTACTCTCAAATCCCTGACTATACATGTGTCAGGATCTGTCCCTGGTACCCTGTGCACAGCACCTCTCACCTCCCAACGCCCATACCTTGCCCATCCCTGCTCTCTGGCTGGACGTTGACGCTCCTGGTTCTGAAGACAATCTATGCTCAGCATCAAATATCTCCTGCCTTCCATCTTCCAGGCTCACAAGTTTGTGCTCCTGGCACTGTCGCTTATCAAATGTTGGCCACTACTGACATGTGTCAGTTCAAGTATGCTGGGAATTCCCTTCAGACTATCTCTTCTCTATTCTGACATACAGGCAAGATCTAGTGTACCAGGAAAACCCCCTGCCAGACCCCTATGAGGCAGTGACCAAGGAGAGCTTAGCCCCATGACATTATATGTCTGACTGACTCAGCCCCTTGGGTTTGGAAATTCCTTATTTGTTTTTTTTTGTTGTTTGTTTGTTTGTTTTTCTTTTCTTCTAGCCATTATTACCTTCCTACTTCTAGAAGAAATATAGCCATTTCTGTGGACCTATCTCTAAATGCAGCAGGGAGCCTGTGCTCATTTCTGATCTTTTTATTATTTATTACATGTATATATTACATGGCATACATTTGTTTGTGCGTGCATGTTCATATGTATTTGTGTGGTTGGGCATGTCTGTGTGATGACACAATTATCTGGTCCACATGCCCAAGTTGCCTTTGTTATCCTCCAGTCTGGAGCAGTCCTGACATCTTTACTAGAATTTCACAGTCTTATCTCTTTGGAGCATGACACATGAGTTACTTTTGAGAACACCTCCCTTGTTTTTTCCTGATGATTATAATCAGGTAGAGCATCAGGAATCAGACTTTATTTCTCTAGGTATTCTATAACAAAATATCAAAAAAAAAAAAGTTCAGGTTAACTATCAGAATTTGGGCTTTTAAACAATTTGTGATGATCCTTTTAAATTTGGATTAAGGTGGTGTTGGCCAGAATTCTTTGTTGCTTATTTCTTTTCTCCCGTGTGATTAATGGACATTTATAGGAAAGTCATGGATTCAATATGAATAGGTCATTCTTGTATGAAGTCATGGATTATTTTTATTTATTTAAATAGTTATACTGCACTGAACTATATTGATACTAAAATTCTCCAGATTGGCTGTAAGAGTCCTACAAAGATTATATTTTTCTGTGTTATAAATCATTCTTCTATGAGTATGTCCTTAGTTTTGAGATGTTTCCTTTATTCTCATTTCAGAAATACACATTTATTTATAATTGAAACTTTTCTTTCTTAATGATTTTATTACTTGAAAGGAGGGAGAGAGAGAGAAAGATAAGTAGGGAGAATGGGTATACTTGGGCCCCTAGCCATTGCAAATGAACTCAAGATACATGTACCACTTTGTGCATCTGGACTCATGTGGGCATGGGGGAGTTGAACTCAGGCTATTAGGGTTTGTAAGCAAGTGTCTTAACCACTGAACCATCTCTCCAGCCCTTAACTGTCAATCTTAATGAATGATGGTGTCCATGTCTAAATGCAGAAGGGAGTCTATGCTCATCTTTAATCCTTTTACTTTAGCATATATCAATTTCTTTATTTGTTTATTACATGTGTACCTGCATATGTGTGCATGAGGTTTTCACTTTAACATCAAACTAAGGATACCAGGGATTTAAAGGGAAGAACAATCCGTAGTGTCCATAGTAACATTAATTTCGGCTAAATCAAGGCATTTGCAAATTTTGTTGCAGCTTCTGAGATTATGCCTTAACTGACAAGCAGTATTATGGATAGACTTGGTGCAAGGATACATATTTAGGATCTGGAAAAAATGAAAATAACATGTTTCTTATACTCTAGACAGATGTAGCCCTTCAGTTCCCAAGAAAAAGCATATTGTTTTGAGGACAGTCTGTGGTGTTGTAAGGCTGTTTTGGGGACACTGGGCCTTTACTGAAGAAGTGAAAAGATACAGTACTGCAGGTGTGTCCTCCTGGGCCCAGGCCCTGCAGATTTGCATGTGCAAGAGCACAGCTCACAGCCCTAAGGACTTTTTAAAAGACTGACCCCACTCTGTACAGGAGTCAGTTTCCATCAGTTCACAGCATGGCCCTGAGGACTCCTGTTCACTTCCTGGGGCTCCTGCTGCTCTGGCTCCCAGGTAAGGAGAGCTAAGCCAGGGAATTGTCTCACAACATTGAGGTCAGTGCTGCTTTGTCTTTGAGGGAAATCCTGTCATCATATTATTGACTGCATCAATATTTGATTTTTATTTTCTCTCTCAGGTGTGAGATGTGACATCCAGATGACTCAGACTCCATCCTCCCTGTCTGCATCTCGGGGAGACAGAGTCACCATCAATTGTCGGGCGAGTGAGAACATTAATGACAATTTAGCCTGGTACCAGCAGAAACCAGGGGCAGCTCCGAAGCTCCTCATCTATGCTGCATCCAGCTTGGTGGATGGGGTCCCATCGAGGTTCACTGGCAGTGGATCTGGGACACAATATTCTCTCACCATCAGCAGCCTGGAGCCCGAGGATGCTGCCACTTATTACTGTCAACAGAGTTGGTATTACCCTCTCACAGTGATACAGTTCATAACATAAACCAGCGGGGAAGCAGAAGTGAAAGGCTGAGCTGCCCCAGCTGCTCCTTCCTGAGTCCTTTTTAAAAAAATATTTTTTTTATTTTTTATTTTATTTGGAGAGAGACACACACACACACAGAGAGAGAGAGAGAGAGAGAGAGAGAGAGAGAGAGAGAGAGAGAGAGAGAGAGAAAGAGAAAGAGAGAGAGAGGAAGACAGAGATGGGCGTGCCAGCAGTGTCTCAGCTGCTGAGAACAAAATGCAGATGCATGCGCCCCCTTGTGGTCAAGATCTATGAAGGGTTAACAACTGTTAGAGGTGAGGCCTTCAGACAAGCCTAGCTACCTGCAGATGGCGCAGAGTGCCCCAGAGATTCAGCTTCTCTGACTCGTCACACATATATTCTGAACCAAAGCCCCCGTCGCCCACTTCAAGGAGCCTGGAAGAATCTTGGCGTGACAGTGGCAGGGTCCTTCTGGACCGTGTTCCTGGGAGCCAAGCAAAGCAGATGACCTCTGTGGACTGAGCAAGTCTTTGGGATTTCGGGACCTGGTTTCTATAGCCAGTATCCTCAGTGGGGTATGGCTGGGGGGCTCATTGATTTAGGGGACCTCAGGATGGCCGTCCAACAAGGCCTCTGCTGTAAATGCAACTAAAAATAAGTCTTTCTGAGCAGCCACGGGATAGTCCTCTTGACAGAGTCATTGCATCTCCTTCAAGACAAGATTGTCACCTGCACTCTCCTGAGAAGGCCTCAGCACTTGCCAAGAGAGTTGCCTCAGCTCATGATGCCGCTTGGCCACAGAGGCAGAGTGAATCAGAGTTGGTCACCAGCCATCCCTGAATCTGAGTCCCACCTAAATACTGAGTGTAAAGGAATACTCAAGTCCTTTTGGTGAACTTAGAATAGGCATGCTTATTGACCTATGAGACTACGGGATGCATGCTGCTTATTTCACACATATGAAAATATAATGTCCAGACAGGCAGATGACTTATTCAGTATTAAGTGTCTGCTGTGCAAGCATCAGGACCTGAGTGCGGATCCTAAGTACCCATGTAAGGCAAGATGGCATGCACCTGTAATTGCAGTGCTTGGGCAGTGGAGAAAGGAGGATAAATCAGACCCTACTTGCTAGCTACTGTAGCTGAACTGGTTAGCTCCAGTTTCACTGAGAGACATTTTCTCCAAAAATAAGGGGGACAGTGACCTAGGAAAACACATAAACTATAGCCGTGAAGTGCGAGGAGCAGTGTTCTTTGACTGCCTGCTCACCCAGGCCAGTAGGAACCTGATTCCTAGGCTGAAGCCCAGTTGCATTGTCATTCTCGCTTCTTTAGTTGCTTATTTTTATGACTCCTTTACCCTTTTCATTTCAGAGGAACCCCTTGTAAGTGTCCACCATACATTGGAACCATCATGCCTGTCTTCACCGGAGCCAGGCAATGGAGGACCCGTCGCTGTGGGATGGTGGGCATTCCCCATGTTGCTCTGGTTCCTAACTTTTGGCAGCAGCAGTCCACCAGTGGTGGGATTCAGTTCCTGTCCATGTGGCCCCATGCCCACTGGATTCTGCACACTCTCTTCTGCACAATCTCCTGAGCATTAGTGGCTCTGTTTGATTTTTGGTGGTGCGTGTTTGCTTCTTTTTAGTTATAGACCCACTCAGTCAGTGTGTAAATAGCACATGTGGCTTCCATGCTCACCCTCGTCCCCGCCCCTCCCCCCAAGGGACCCTGCTCTCTGGAGATGCCAGTTAAATCCCCATAGGTATTGTGGGTTGTGCATTTGGGGTAGCTGTCAGTTACCGGGTCGAGGCCAAGTCTCTGTCCCTCCTTGTGGCTCTCACAATCTTTCAGCCCACACTTGCATGAATCTCTATGAGCTGGCCCGGTTGAGTGTTATGCCTACTTCGCTGATGAGGTCTGGGAGCCTCTGTGTCTCTGGATCTCTGTGACTCTGGACTCCGCGGGAGTCGAGTGTTCTCTGTGCCTATCTCCTTCACCTTTGTGCTGGTTGGAGTCTATTCTAATACTCAGAGTTTAGCAGCCTCTAGACTCTGCTCCATCATACATTTTGTTTTTCCTCCCCATCACACGGGTGTAGGTTTTCAGTCTGCCCACAACCAGCCTTGTGGCTCTTCTCCTCAAGATCTCTGTGCAGTGTCTGGGGTGCTGTTTCAGTGGGCAAGTTTGACTTCTCCTTGATAGGGGTTCAGGTATCTTTTCATGAATTTTGTCGAATTTGTCCTTGGATCTCATTGCCTCTGTGCAAGAAAAAAAAAAAAAAAGAAAGAAAGAAAAACTAAACACGCACTCAGCCGCAGTCTGCATTGGCGAATCAGTTTCTATGCCACAGAAGGCAGTGGGATTTTATAGGAGAGCCACTGTGGTGATTTCTGTACCATCTGGCCCCCTTTTCTCTCACTTGGAAAGCTTCTGAAACCAACTCTGAATTTTCTTGATCATGACAAAGGCCTGCATAACAGTCTGGGTCTCTCCTGCAGAGACAGAGCTCATAGAGTTTTTCTCTAATTTTCAAAGAATATCGAGTCCATTGCTTAGTGGGACCTTGGCCAAATGTGTTTCTGAATCCCTTTTTATTTCTATTGAATGAATGAATGATTGATTGATTGATTTCTGAGAGACAGAAGAAGACGTAGAGGGAGAGAGAATGGACGTGCCAGGGCCCTCAGCCAATACAAATGAACTCCAGATGCATGCGCCACCATGTGCATCTGGCTAAGGTGGGACGTGGGGAATTGAACCTGCTTCTTTTGGCTTCACAAGCAAATGCCTGAACCACTAAGCTGTCGCTCCAGCCCTTCTATATTTTATTTATTTATGTTCTGATTTTTAGAGGTAGGGTCTCACTGTAGGTCAGGCTGACCTGGAAGTCACATTCTCTCTCTCTCTCTGTCTCTGTCTGATTCCTTATATCTCTCCTATAAATGATAAAAATAATAAAATGAAATAATAATAATATTAATAAAAAATATATCTATGGTGGCGCTCACACCTTTCATCCCAGCAGCACTAGGAGGGAGGCAGACAGTGAGGAGGGTCGTGGCTGTGAGTTCGAGGCCACCCTGAGATGACAGAGTGAATTCCAGCTCAGCCTGCACTAGAGCCACTCCCTATGTCAAAAACCAAGAAAACCCCCAAAACCAAAGAAATAAATGTAACATCTACCCTAAGTACAGTGTCATGCAGCCAAAAGCAGGAGGAGGTGTTTAGAGCTATATATATAAATATATACATAATTCATATATGAATATACATGGAAATTTATACATATATTTATATATATATAAATATATGTTATATATTTACATATATGACATGTATAAAATATTATTACATGTATTATACATTATTATATGTTATTTATACTACATAATATATACATATACAAATATATATAATTATATGTGAAATATATAAATTTTTATATATATCTCAATAGGATTAGGTTTAAGGCCATATGTAAAAATTTATCCATCAACACAGAACACACATACACATACACACACATATATATATCTATACATATCATATATGTATATTATATATATATAATATCTCTATATATACATACATACATACATACATGAATACATAATTTTGGGGGGGTGCGAGGTAGGGACTGGCTGTAGCCCGGGCTAACACAGAATTCACTGTGGTGTCTCAGGCTGAACTTGAACAGCAGCAAGACCCTTATAACATGTACTTATTCACAATTGGTTTCCAGGAAAAGTTAGAATAACTTCTAAGAAGTGTCAATCTCAGAATTAAATCCTTCTAATGTCCTAACATACATAGTAAGTGCCAGTGAGCATTCTCTGGATCTCAGTTGAAGGGAGGCTTCTATGATGTCGACTTTTCATGTGATGACACCAGGTGACACTGGCCTTGTGTCTGTGTTATTTTTTTTCCCAGGTGATCTTCTGGAAAGTTTCTGAAACCAGCACTGAATTTTCTCTATCATGACAAAGGCCTGCATAGCCATCTGTGTGTCTCCTGCAAAGATAGAGCACATAGGGTTTTTCTGTAATTTTGTCAAAGCTCCAGTCTGTTTCGATCGTAATTTATTTTATTTTATTGTATATTTTGGTTTTTCTTTCTTTCGCTTTTGCTTGCTTGCTTGCATCTTTGCTTTCTGTCTTTCTTCCTTCCTTTCTTTTCTTCCTTCCTTCCTTCCTTCCTTCCTTCCTTCCTTCCTTCCTTTCTTTCTTCTTTCTTTTTGTTATTTTGGTTTTGCAATGTAGGGTCTCACTTGATCTGAGGCTAAACAGGAATTCACCATGCGTCTCAGGGGGCCCTTGAACTCTCTGCCATCCTCCTACCTCTGCCTGCCAAGGGCTGGGATTAAAGAAGTGCACCACCACACCGGCTATATTTTGGTTTTTCATGGTAGGGTCTCACTCTAGCCCAGACTGAACTGGAACACATGACGTTATCTCAGGCTGGCTTTGAACTCATACCTAAGCATGTACATCTGCCTTGTCAGTGCTGGGGATCAAGGTGCATTGAACCACGTCAAGCTCAAGGGATTTAGTTGTGACTGAATGAAGAAATGGCATATTGGCGATTTTTCCATACCTTGCCCTTGTTGTGGTCCATCACCACACCTGCATCCACTGTGTTGTCAGGAAGGTTCTCAAGCGCCTCCTTGTGGGGACTCCGTGCCTCAAGGTACACTTTCCAAGTCTGAGGTTCTCGATTCCTTCTGCCCACTCTTCAGCTCATAAGGCTTATAAGGCAAAAGGAATTTCTGGGCTGGAGAGATGGCTTAGGGTTTAAGGCACCTGCCTCCTAACCCTAAGAACACTGGTTCCAATCTCCAGTGGTTCCAATCTCCAGGTCCCACGTTTAGCCAGATGCAAAGTGATGCAAGGGCGCAATGCTGCACTTGTCTCACAAGGTGGCGCGCACAAAAAAAAATAAGATTCAACAGCAGCTGAGACACTGCTTTCTGTAGCCCATCTCTGTTTAAGATGCCCCCATTTTTTCTCTCTGGGTGTGTAGGACTTTCCACCATGTCTGCTGGGTTACCAGAAGTGTGAGCCTCAGGCAGAAAGGGTGCTCAAAACTCCTACTGAATATCTCAAAACCTCTGTCAGTTCTGGAGGTCCCAGACAGATGTGAGCAGATGACTCAGGTGTGCTTGTCAGGGAGCCCATTTTTCTCCCATGCAGAGAGTCCCTGGAACACCCAGGCCTTCTCCTGGCCCGTCTGGCTCCAGATTTCTAACCTCAGGTGACCGCAACGCATTCACCCGAGGTTAGAGAATCTGTTCCAAAAAAAAAAAAAAAAATGCTCAAAATGGCTGCCTGAGTTTGGACTGCTGAGCCAGGGGACAGGTGGTGCGCGGAAGGGTCTTTTTGGAAATGGAGCGATATCTTAGAATTCAGGCCATCACTCTTAGTTACGAGCCTGCCGGAAGGGGGATGTATGAAAAATGAACAAACAGGTCACAGAGGGTGTGTTTTCCTAGGAATGGCCCAGCCTAACTAAGGAGATCGTGGAGGGCTGACGGGCAAGGGCCTCGAGGAGTTAGAAGCCAGCCGCTAGAGAGTGAGGCCCTGCTTGAGATACTAAGGTAGAGAGATTTAAAAATCTTCCCGGGGCTTTGAGTCCAATTACTTGGACCACTGAGTTGCCTGTCATTGTTGTTGATGATGAGAGGGACTCAGCTTTTCTGAAGTGTGCTCGGTTGTCGGTGCAGGACCCTGGAAGGAGAGGCAGAACTCCGTGAGGTGTGAAGAGCAGTGTTCTTTTACTGCCCCCTCACCCAGGCCAGGAGGAACCTGATTCCTAGGCTGAAGGCCAGTCGCATTGTCATTCTCGCTTCTTTAGTTGCTTATTTTTATGACTCTTTTACCCTTTTCATTACGGAGGAACCCCTTTTAAGTGCCCACCATACGTTGGTACCATCATGCCCGTCTTCCCCCCCGGCCAGGCGATAGAGGACCCGTCGCTGTGGGATGGTGAGCATTCCCCACGTTGCTCTGGTTCCTAACTTTTGGCAGCAGCAGTCCACCAGTGGTGGGATTCAGTGCCTGTCCATGTGACCCCACGCCCTCTGGATTCTGCACACTCTCTTCTGCACAATCTCCTGAGCATTGGTGGCTCTGTTTGATTTTTGGTGGTGCGTGTTTGCTTTTTAGTTATAGACCCACTCAGTGAGTGTGTAAACAGCTCGTGTGGGTTCCATGCTCACCCTCATCCCAGCCCCTCCCCCCAAGGGACCCTGCTCCCTGGGGATGCCAGTTACATGGCCATGGCTATTGTGGGTCGTGCATTTGGGGTAGCCGTCAATTATCGGGGCGAGGCCATGTCTCTGTCCCGCCTTGTGGCTCTCACAGTCTTTCATCCCACCCTTGCATGAATCTCGATTGGCTGGCTCAGTTGAGTGTTATGGCTACTTCGCTGATGAGGTCTGGGAGCTGCTGTGTCTCTGGATCTCTGTGACTCTGGACTCCGCGGGAGTCCAGTGTTCTCTGTGCCTATCTCCTTCACCTTTGTGCTGATTCAAGTCTATTCTAATACTCAGAGTTTAGCAGCCTCTAGAACTCTGCTCCGTCGTACATTTTGTTTTTCCTCCCCATCCCACCAGTGTAGGTTTCCAAAGTAGGCCCTCAACCAGCCATGTGGCTCTTCTCCTCAAGATCTCTGTGCAGTGTCTGGGGTGCTGTTTCAGCTGGCAAGCTTGACCTCTCTTTTTATAGGGGTTCAGGTATCTTTCCATGAATTTTGTCGAATTTGTCCTTGGATCTCGTTGCTTGTGTGCAAGAAAAAAAAAACAAAGAAAAACAGAACATGCACTCAGCTGCAGTCTGCATTGGCGAATTGGTTTCTATGCCACAGAAGGCAGTGGGATTTTATAGGAGAGCCACCGTTGCGGTTGCTGTACCCCTTTTCTCTCACCTAGAAAGCTTCTGAAACCAACTCTGAGTTTTCTTGATCATGACAAATGCCTGTATAACATTCTGGGTCTCTCCTGCAGAGTTAGAGCTCATAGAGTTTTTCTCTAATTTTCAAAGAATATCGAGTCCTTTGCTTTGCAGGAACCTAATAGACCTTGGCCAAATGTGTTTCTGAATCACTTGTTGATTCTATTGAATGACTGATTGTTTGATTGATTGATTGATTGATTGATTGATTTCTGAGAGACAGAAGAAGATGGAGACGGAGAGAGAATGGACGCGCCAGGGCCCTCAGGCAATACAAACGAACTCCACATGCATGCTCCATCATGTCTCTCTGGCTAAGGTCGGACGTGGGGAATCGAACCTGGTTCTGTTGGCTTCGCAATCAAATGCCATAACCACCAAGCCTTTGCTCTAGCCCTTCTATATTTTATTTATTTATGTTTTGATTTTTAGAGGTAGGGTCTCACTGTAGCTCAGGCTGACCTGGAAGTCACATTCTCTCTCTCTCTCTCTGTCTCTGTCTGACTCCTTCTATCTCTCCTATAAATAATAAAAATAATAAAATGAAGTAATAATAATAAACTATATCTATGGTGGCGTTCACGCCTTTCATCCCAGCAGCACTAGCAGGGAGGCAGAGAGTGAGGAGCGTCGTGGCTGTGAGTTCGAGGCCACCCTGAGACGACAGCGTGAATTCCAGCTCAGCCTGGGCCAGAGCCAGTCCTACCTGGCAAACCAAGAAAACCCCCCAAACCAAAGAAATAAATGTAACGTCTACCCTAAGTGCAGTGTCATGCATCCAAAAGCAGGAGGAGGTGTTTAGAGCATGATATTCATATAAACACACACACATATATATATATTATGTGTACTATGTATTTATTTTGTGTATTATACATTATTCAGAATATATATGAATATATATTTAAATATATATATCTTATATGTAAATATGTGAGTTCATATATGAATATACATGGAAATTTATACATATGTCACATATATAAAATATATGTGATATATATTTACATATATGACATGTATAAAATATAATTACATATATTATAGATTATTATATGTTATTTATACTACATAACATATACATATACAACTATATATAATAATATGTAAATATATAAATTTATATATATATCATAATAGGCCATATGTAAATTTGTATCCATAAATACATACATAAATATATATATATAATTTTGGTGGAGGGTGCCATGTAGGTACTGGCTGTAGCCCCGGTTGACACAGAATTCACTGTGGCCTTGAACTCACAGCCAAAACCCTTCTAACATGTACTTATTCACAATTGGTTTCCAGGAAAAGTGAAAATAACTTCTAAGAAGTATCACTCTCAGAATTAAATCCTTCTAATGGCCTAACATACATAGTAAGTGCCAGCGAGCATTCTCTGGATCTCAGTTGAAGGGAGGCTTCTATATTGTCGACTTTTCACGTGATGACACCAGGTGACACTGGCCTTGTGTCTGTGGAATTTTCTTTCGCAGGAGATCTTTTGGAAAGTTTCTGAAACCAACTCTGAATTTTCTCTATTATGACAAAGGCCTGCATAGCCCTCTGTGTGTCTCCTGCAGAGATAGAGCACATAGGGTTTTTCTGTAATTTTCAAAGATTATTGAGTCCTCTCCTTAGCAGGACCTAATAGATGTTTGCCAAATGTGTTGTATGTAATCGCTTCGCTTACAACTATTCCCGGCATTTAGGCTATGTAAAGTCAAAGCTTCAGTCTGTTTTGATCATAATTTATTTGATTTATTGTATATTTTAGTTCTTCTTTCTTTCTCTGTTGCTTGCTTGCTTGCACTTTGCTTTCTGTCTTCCTTCCTTCCTTTGTTTTCTTCCTTCCTTCCTTTCTTTCTTTCTTCTTTTTGTTGTTTTGGCTTTGTGATGTTTTGCAAGTGTGACTGAATGAAGAAATGGCATATTGGTGATTTTTCCATACCTTGCCCTTGTTGTGGTCCATCACCACACCTGCATCCACTGTGTTGTCAGGAAGGTTCTCAAGCACCTCCTTGTGGGGACTCCATGCCTCAAGGTCCACTTTCCAAGTCTGAGGTTCTCGATTCCTTCTGCCCACTCTTCAGCTCTAAGGCTTATAAGGCAAAAGGAATTTCTGGGCTGGAGAGATGGCTTAGGGGTTAAGGTGCCTGCCTTCTAACCCTAAGAACACTGGTTCCAATCTCCAGCGGTTCCAATCTCCAGGTCCCACATTTAGCCAGATGCAAAGTGATGCAATGGCACAATGCTGCACTTGGCCACAAGGGGGTGCGCACATCTGGATTTCATTTGCAGCAGCTGAGACACTGCTCACGCACCCATCTGTCTTCTCTCTCTCTCTCTCTCTCTGTCTCTCTCTAAAAAAATAAGATAAAATAAAAGTTTTTAAAAAAGGATTTTCTGTAGATGTATATGGGTTTAAGATACTCCCATTTTTTTTTTCCTATGGGGACTTAGGAGAATCCCCCATGTCTGCTGGGTTACCAGAAGTGTGAGCCTCAGGCAGAAAGGGTGCTCAAAACTCCCACCGAATATCTCAAATCCTCTGTGCTGGTTGGAGTCTATTCTAAAACTCAGAGTTTAGCAGCCTCTAGAACTCTGCTCCATCGTACATTTTGTTTTTCCTCCCCATCACACCAGTGTAGGTTTCCAAAGTCTGCCCACAACCAGCCATGTGGCTCTTCTCCTCAAGATCTCTGTGCAGTGTCTGGGGTGCTGTTTCAGCTGGCAAGCTAGAGTTCTCTTTTATAGGGGTTCAGGTATCTTTCCATGAATTTTGTCGAATTTGTCCTTGGATCTCGTTGCTTGTGTGCAAGAAAAAAAAAACAAAGAAAAACAGAACATGCACTCAGCTGCAGTCTGCATTGGCGAATTGGTTTCTATGCCACAGAAGGCAGTGGGATTTTATAGGAGAGCCACTGTTGCGGTTGCTGTACCCCTTTTCTCTCACCTAGAAAGCTTCTGAAACCAACTCTGAGTTTTCTTGATCATGACAAATGCCTGTATAACATTCTGGGTCTCTCCTGCAGAGTTAGAGCTCATAGAGTTTTTCTCTAATTTTCAAAGAATATCGAGTCCTTTGCTTTGCAGGAACCTAATAGACCTTGGCCAAATGTGTTTCTGAATCACTTGTTGATTCTATTGAATGACTGATTGTTTGATTGATTGATTGATTGATTGATTTCTGAGAGACAGAAGAAGATGGAGACGGAGAGAGAATGGACGCGCCAGGGCCCTCAGGCAATACAAACGAACTCCACATGCATGCTCCATCATGTCTCTCTGGCTAAGGTCGGACGTGGGGAATCGAACCTGGTTCTGTTGGCTTCGCAATCAAATGCCATAACCACCAAGCCTTCGCTCCAGCCCTTCTATATTTTATTTATTTATGTTTTGATTTTTAGAGGTAGGGTCTCACTGTAGCTCAGGCTGACCTGGAAGTCACATTCTCTCTCTCTCTCTCTGTCTCTGTCTGACTCTCCTTCTATCTCTATAAATAATAAAATAAAAAAATGAAAATAATAATAAATAATAAAATAAAATATATCTATGGTGGCGCTCACGCCTTTCATCCCAGCAGCACGAGGAGGGAAGCAGAGAGTGAGGAGCGTCGCCGCTGTGAGTTTGAGGCCACCCTGAGACGACAGGGTGAATTCCAGCTCAGCCTGGGCTACAGCCAGTCCTACCTGGAAAACCAAGAAAACCCCCAAAACCAAAGAAATAAATGTAACACCTACCCTAAGTACAGTGTCATGCAACCAAAAGCAGGAGGAGGTGTTTAGAGCATGATATATATATATATATAAACACACACACACACACATATATATTATGTATACTATGTATTTATTTTATGTATTATACATTATTCAGAATATATATGAATATATATTTAAGTTTATATATAAACTTATATGTAAATATGTGAGTACATATATGAATATACATGGAAATTTATACATATATCACATATATAAAAACATATGTGATATATATTTACATATATGACATGTATAAAATATAATTACATGTATTATAGATTATTATATGTTATTTATATATAATATATAACATATACATATATATACTATATATAATAATATATAAATATATAAATTTTATATATATCATAATAGGATTAGGTTTAAGGCCATATGTAAATTTATATCCATAAATACATACATACATACATATATATATAATTTTGGTGGGGGGGTGCCAGGTAGGGACTGGCTGTAGCCCAGGCTGACACAGAATTCACTGTGGCGTCTCAGGCTGGCCTTGAACTCACAGCCAAAACCCTTCTAACATGTACTTATTCACAATTGGTTTCCAGGAAAAGTGAGAATAACTTCTAAGAAGTATCAATCTCAGAATTAAATCCTTCTAATGTCCTAACATACATAGTAAGTGCCAGCGAGCATTCTCTGGATCTCAGTTGAAGGGAGGCTTCTATGATGTCGACTTTTCACGTGATGACACCAGGTGACACTGGCCTTGTGTCTGTGGAATTTTCTTTCCCAGGAGATCTTCTGGAAAGTTTCTGAAACCAACTCTGAATTTTCTCTATCATGACAAAGGCCTGCATAGCCATCTGTGTGTCTCCTGCAGAGATAGAGCACATAGGGTTTTTCTGTAATTTTCAAAGATTATTGAGTCCTCTCCTTAGCAGGACCTAATAGACGTTTGCCAAATGTGTTGTATGTAATCGCTTCAGCTTACAACTATTCCCGGCATTTAGGCTATGTAAAGTCAAAGCTTCAGTCTGTTTTGATCATAATTTATTTGATTTATTGTATATTTTAGTTTTTCTTTCTTTCTCTGTTGCTTGCTTGCTTGCGTCTTTGCTTTCTGTCTTTCTTTCTTCCTTTCTTTCTTTCTTTCCTTCCTTCCTTCTTTCCTTCCTTTCTTCTTTCTTTTTGTTATTTTGGCCTTGTGATGTTTTGCAAGTGTGACTGAATGAAGAAATGGCATATTGGGGATTTTTCCATACCTTGCCCTTGTTGTGGTCCATCACCACACCTGCATCCACTGTGTTGTCAGGAAGGTTCTCAAGCACCTCCTTGTGGGGACTCCGTGCCTCAAGGTCCACTTTCCAAGTCTGAGGTTCTCGATTCCTTCTGCCCACTCTTCAGCTCTAAGGCTTATAAGGCAAAAAGGAATTTCTGGGCTATCTCCAGCGGTTCCAATCTCCAGGTCCCACATTTAGCCAGATGCAAAGTGATGCAATGGCACAATGCTGCACTTGGCCACAAGGGGGTGCGCACATCTGGATTTCATTTGCAGCAGCTGAGACACTGCTCACGCACCCATCTGTCTTCCTCTCTCTCTCTCTCTCTCTGTCTCTCTCTAAAAAAATAAGATAAAATAAAAGTTTTTAAAAAAGGATTTTCTGTAGATGTATATGGGTTTAAGATACTCCCATTTTTTTTTTCCTATGGGGACTTAGGAGAATCCCCCATGTCTGCTGGGTTACCAGAAGTGTGAGCCTCAGGCAGAAAGGGTGCTCAAAACTCCCACCGAATATCTCAAATCCTCTGTGCTGGTTGGAGTCTATTCTAAAACTCAGAGTTTAGCAGCCTCTAGAACTCTGCTCCATCGTACATTTTGTTTTTCCTCCCCATCACACGGGTGTAGGTTTCCAAAGTCTGCCCACAACCAGCCATGTGGCTCTTCTCCTCAAAATCTCTGTGCACTGTCTGGGGTGCTGTTTCAGCTGGCAAGCTAGAGTTCTCTTTGATAGGGGTTCAGGTATCTTTTCATGAATTTTTTCGAATTTGTCCTTGGATCTCATTGCCTCTGTGGAAGAAAAAAAAAAAAGAAAGAAAAAAAGAAAAGAAAAACATGCACTCAGCCACGGTCTGCACTGGCGAATTGGTTTCTATGCCACAGAAGGCAGTGGGATTTTATAGGAGAGACATTGTGGCAGTTTCTGTACCATCTGGCCCCCTTTTCTCTCACCTGGAAAGCTTCTGAAACCAACTCTGAATTTTCTTGATCATGAAAAAGGCATCCCAGCAGCACTAGGAGGGAGGCAGAGAGTGAGGAGGGTTGTGGCTGTGAGTTCAAGGCCACCCTGAGACGACAGAGTGAATTCCAGCTCAGCCTGGGCTAGAGCTAGTCCCTACCTTGAAAACCAAGAAAACCCAAAAACCAAAGAAATAAATGTAACATCTACGCTAAGTACAGTGTCATGCAGCCAAAAGCAGTAGGAGGTATTTAGAGCATTATATATATATATATAATTATATATATTATATATATATAAATATAATTATTATATATATATATATATATTGCATCCTATGTATTTATTTTATGTATTATACATTATTCATAATATATACACATGTAAATATATATTTAAATTTATATATAAACTTAGGTAAATATGTGAGTTCATATATGACTATATATGTAAATTTATACATATTATATATATGTGTGTGTGTGTGTGTGAGAGAGAGAGAGAGAGAGAGAGAGAGGCAGATAGAGAATGGGCACACCAGCAGCCTCTCTGTGGCTGTGAACAAACTCCAAATTCCACACGTGTACACCCCCTTGTGGGAAATTTTGGCATTGCGCACTTGCATCACTTTGTGTCTCGCTAAACATGGGACATGGAGAATTGATCGGGCATTCTTAGGCTTGGCATGAAGGTTCCTTAACTGCTAAGCCATCTCTCTAGGTCTGGTTATTAACTTTAGAAGGGGTGTTGCTACTCAAAAATAGAGGACTAGATATAGGTGTCCACAAAAAATGAAGTATATCAAAATAAAGTGTTTGTTGGTTAATTTTCTGGGTTAGCCTGACTGGTCACCCATCATGTGTGTGTTTCAGTGAGGGTGAGTGAGAGTAACCTTGAATCAGTAAGTAGACCAAGTAAGCAAGGGACCTCTCATATTGTGCTGGCCTCATGCACTCTGTTGAAGACCTTAGTAGAACAGAAAGTCTGACCATTGCTTAATTAAAGCAGCAACACAAAGAAAATAAACACATTATCTAATGTGCTTTAAACTGGGTCATTGTTATTTTCTTTCAGTCTTGAATAGAAAGATAAGCTATCCCTAGGCTTTTGGAACATATATTATGTAGTAATCTATGTCTCTCGTGTGCAGTCCTTGGGACTTGATGGGCTCCCAAAATGCCAAGAACTCTTAGAGTTTCAGACATCATCACATCAAAATGACAATGTGGGCTGAGGAGAATGCTCAGTGGTTAAAGGTTCTTGCTTGCAAAGCCTAACACTTGAGTTTGACTCCCCAGTAGTCATGTAAAGCCAGATACACAGATGGGTTTATGCGTCTGGAGTTCACTTGCAGTGACAAGGGTCCCTGGTGCACTCATTCTCTCTCTCTCTCAAATAAATAAATAAATGAATAAATAAATATATTTCTATTAAAATGACAATGTATTTTGTTTTCTTCACCAAGCAAGAAGGCCATTAGTAAATAGTACCTAGGATGGAGAGAGTTGTGACGAATTCTTGTGATGATAATAGAAAGTTGAAGAGGCAAACCTCCATTCTAAGGGTTGACATTTTCTCCATAGAGCGTTAGCTAGTGACTCAAAATCCCCCCTTTTTTCTCATTTTGGCTGTTTATTTCATTTATTTACAGTTTGTGTTCAATGCTAGTCAATTCCATAACATGTGACGTTACTATGAATCAAAGAATCAATACACAAACACAATATACATTCTAAATAGATGTGCAGGAGTCAGGCATGAGGCAAGAGGGAGTGTTCATTCACAGACAAGTAGCTTCACATTGTTCCCATGGAGGTTCCTAAAGATGGAAAAACTCACTCTGCTTGTCAATATGCCATGGCCATGTTAGATTCTGGAACATGTAAGCGTCAGTGTGTGACCATGGGAACAAAAGAGCTGTTTCCAGGAATGACTGTTTTAAAAGATTTCTGTGTATAAAGGAAGTTGAAAAGAAAAATTGATTGAGAAAAATCAAGGCCACTTTTAGGCTTAGGACCAACTTCAAACCACCTACAAACATTAACTGATACCAGAAAGTATTCTATATATGGCTATTCTGATCCATTTTTTCATTAAAAAGTACTTACAAAAAGGGTATAAAAATTTTGTGATTTTTATGCAAATTAGCTTCCAACCTTCACTTCCCATTTTTTTTATTTAAAGTTGTGGCTCTGTCAGACATTTGTCTTTCAAATTTCAAGGTCTGTGATATTTTTGTTTGTTTGTTTTTGTTGGTTTTTCGAGGTACAGTCTCCCTCTAGCCCAGGCTAACCTGGAATTTTTAGGGTGGCCTAAAACTCGTGGCAATCCTCCTACCTCTGCCTCCTGAGTGCTGGGATTAAAGGTGTGTGCCACCACAGTCGGCAAGATCTGTGATTTTTACTTTCATTACAGACCATACTCTAAATTGTGAAAAGTACTCAGTATGCAGAAATAAAAGCAGCATTTTGAAATTAGTTGAGATCAGTTCAGGTCTACTCTCTGAAATCCATTTAGCTAAATGAACCTGGGCCTTCTGTTGAGTGATTTCAAGTGATGAAAAAGACCTAACACCATTAGACTTTGTAAAGCTTTATTCACAATGGTTGGGTTTGGGTGTGGATTCCAATCCATCATTGCCTGGCACATGTCAATTACTGCATAAATATCAAATCTAAAGCCCCAGAGGGAGGTGGGGACAAAGTTCGTTTCCAAAGGGAAGAGAAATAACTTATTAATGAAACTTTATCTAGATGTTCTAATACAGGAAATTAAAGTCTGAGCAATATCTATAAACTGGCTTGGGTGCTCTTGCAGTCATGAAAATTAGTAACTGAGACACGATCTCTGGTGCCCTCAAGAGTGCTGAGCTCTGTCTGCAGGTCCAGGCTGTCTACACATGCTGTCCTCTGATCTGTTCAGGAGACCACTGTCCTAGGCTTTGATAGTAAAAACAAAGTATGGTCATTACCTCTGAATTTTGATAGGTGATGCATTTATAATATGTATCCATAAATCTAAGTTTATAATAAAACCTGTCATTATTTGTGTTCTTTTATTGAAAAGAAGGAATTTCATTGAATATGTAGCAGGTTTTTGACACACAAATGAATAGATTGACTAAACATTATCATGGCTGGGGAGATGGCTCAGCTGTTAAAGGCACGTGCTTTCAAAGCCTGTTTGCCTAGGGTTTAACTCTGCAGTACCCATGTAAAGCCATGCATAAAGTGGCCCATGTATTTGAATTTGTTTGCATGGGCAAGAGGTCAAGCTTTGCCCAAATTTTCTCGCTTTCTTTCAAAAAAATAAGTAAAAGTATTTTAAATAAACATAACTATAGATATAGCTCTCATTTTCCTTCATAGAAAAAAAATTATTGCTCTTCTATATTATTTCAATATATTTTATATGGTTTTGACACAATCTCTGTGCTAACAGTCCTCACCCATGAGCCAGAGAAGCAGCTCCAAGTGATGAATATAAATTCATCTGGCAGCCAGTGCATCGTGTGCATCCTAGGTTAGAAATAATACACCATAGCTACAAATGTAAGTTGATGATCTAGTCTACATTAAAAATAATTTATTTATTTATATAAGAAAGAGAGTTGTAGAAAGAGGTAAACAGATAGAGAGAATGGGCACACCAGGGCCTCCTGCCATTGCAAATGAATTGTATATGAGTGTGTCACTTTTTGCATCTGGCATTACATGGGTGCTGGAGAATTGAAACCAGGCCATCAGGCTTTGAAATCAAGCACTTTAACTGCTGAGCCATTGCTCCAGCACCCAGTATATATTTTAACAAGAACCTAAAGTTCTGTATAATAAAAGGATACTTTCTTTAAGTATGTATATATTTTAGACAAATTCATCATCATTCTTATAAATTAGGAATTTTTTCAGTTTTTGAATTAAAGTTTGTGTAGAGTATAAAAGCAATTTTCATGCAAACATTTCTGAAACATGAAATTAAGGGACACACTATAAAATTACAGTTGTTTCCACAATATGGACAATTCAGTTCTCACATTCATTCCTTATCTATAACACTGTCCTCAGTGAATGGAAAGGTAAAATGGAAGCAGAGGGGATTCTGCTTCAGCCAGGGATACCACATGCATCCTGAGGCTTACAGGACTTGAAGAGTTCCAAAAAGGGTTAGGCCATGAATATGCTCTGTGAGCACAGCTTTTCCTCAGATGGAAGGGCCATTTTGGCTTTGTCCTGCTTTCTGCCTGAGGTGACAGAACAGGACTTTATGTTAACCCCTAATAAGCCCTCCTAGATGAGACCCCTCAGCCTGACATAGTTGGAATTGCATTCTCTGAGAAAGTGAAATAAATTTTAATAATAGTGGGAATAATTGGAGTAAAAAAGAGGGAAAGAGATAGGTAATAGATGATATATAGGAGATACATACATAGATAGATAGAACCATAGATAGATAAATAGATAGATGATAGACAGATAGTTAGGGAGATTTTTTCCTGTTTGTACCTCTTGTACAAAAAGGAAATATTTAATAGTAATGATTTACTGAACAGAGTGTGATACCATTGTATCTGTTCTTATTCAGAGGAGTCAATATTAACCAAATGAGCTGTAATACAATCACAAGCATTCTAATGAAGAGGTTTAACTGATCCCAGAGAGAAAGACCACATGAATGCAGTACTGGAGTGGTATGTCCACAGAAAAAGCCTGATGTGCCCAGAAAATCAACTCTCACACAAGTCATTCCAAAGCACTTGAAACTGCTTCAAGAACTCAACTGAGAAGGACACAGCCGGAATTATACTCATCTTCTTGCTTTAGACCATTTAGTTCCCCCAGTCTGCTCTCACCTACTATGCGCAGAGACTGGCAGTGGCCAATGTGGGGGGAAGAAGTTAGTTCTACTCATGTTATGGACTGTGAATATTTTCATCTCCCCCGGGAGGACAGAGAGCTGGCAGAAGTCTAGAGAATAATATGAAATGACTGTTCTTGTGAACAGTTTCTCCTTAAGTAGTTAATGGTATATTTGGCCATTCCCTGTGTTCCTCGTGGCAGTGGTAACAACACTGGTCTTAATGTAAATATATGTAAAGGATTGGCTGTGTTAAAATTGAAATTAGTGTAAGGAAATTTAGAAGCCCCTGTCCCAAAGTTATGTCCTATACAGTAATTCACTTTTATATTGGTCATGTCCTATATTGTATAGTATTCTGTGCTGGTTAAGCCTAGCACTAGTGTTTGTATTGTTTCAAGGCCATGATCTGTACTGCAGCTTCTATCGTGAACTGTACATCATCTTGTGTTTCCTTTATATCTCCATAGCACAGTTGCAGCCATCTGTCTGCTAACTAACCATTTTGCTGTTTCTGTAAAACTTGCCTACGTCACGCTCAAGGTCTCTGGCAGAAGGGCAGGGCTTTGGTCTCTGAGACTTAACAATTATAAGACTAGTCCAAGGTAAGTTGTATAAGCTCTCAACCACCAAGAATCGTGGTCCAGGATTGGAAGAGATTTCCCCAGGCCCACACTAGTGTGAAAATAAACTAATTATCCAATCCTTCTCTGGTGCCAGTTCTGCGAGCCTCAGTGCCTCTATCAGTGTGAGTCCATGAAAACCATCATACTGCCTGTACTGGTTACATTTAGAGAAGTGGAGAGATTTGTGGTTATGGGAAAGAGAGAGAGAGAGAGAGAGAGAGAGAGAGAGAGAGAGGGAAAGTGGTCTTTGTGTTTGCACAAAATATTTCACTTGGCATAGTAGATGGAGAATGGTTATCACAAATCAGGGACTTGCCCATGGAGGCTGTCAATGTTTAAGAAAAAGGCCTTGATAGATGAAAATTAAGGGTATTTAGGTGACAAAATTATGCAGGATTATGCTACATGACACACAAATGCCCTTCTAAAAAAAGAGAAGTGTATTATTGAAATTCTCATTGCTGAGTCAAAATAGCAGAGAAAAACCAGTAAAAGGAAGGAAGCATTTATCTCAGCTTACACTTCAGATCACAGGCCATCATCACAGGAATGAAGGCAGGAGATGGCCCAGGCAGTCCTTGAGGCAGCAGAGCACAGGGATGCATGATGCTGCTCAGCCAGCTCTCTCCTTTTCCAAGCACCCTGCCCACAGGTGAGGTGGGTCTTCCCTGTTAACCTAATCAAGTTAATCCCTCACAGGTATTCTAGGTCCTGTTGAACTTACAGTGTAAGAAATCACATTGACTAAAGTTGGTTTAGCACAAACAGAAGAGGGGCAGGCCATGAAAACACAGAGCACAGACACAGTGATGCAGCACATGGAGGCAGAGCTGCAGCATCCACAGGCTGGAGGACACAAGAGCACACAGTCTCTACTCTGACCTCTGGAGAAAGCCCTGCCTTCCTACATCAGTGTTGGCTCAGTGAAACTGAGCTGATTTATACTAGCCATTTTGACTAATTTGTTACAACAATCTTTCAAATCTCAAACAAAGGGGCTCAGGGAAACCAAGCCTCAGACTCTTCCTGTTTGTTGTCTCTTTGTTCTATTTTTCACCAATACGTGTGGATATGGAGGAGTTTTCATTGTGAAGCAAAAGCTCACACACTCTACAGTTTAAAACCAGCCACAAGGCAGCTGTGAGTCTATACTGATGAATTTAATTAAAATGATGCTTGGCTAATAATGTCCTACAAAGCATATTCAGTCTAACTGTTCGAAGGTGGATGTATGGGTGAGTGAGGATTCTCTGCAAAAACGTACTTCTTTGTGGATTGTCTGGTTAAAACTTAGAACACCCTTTGATATCTTTAGTGCTTCATTTCACAGAGGACGAGACCTGTCGTTAAAGTGCCCCTGTGCTTTGCTCAAAGTCCCATTTTCAATTGCTGCAGTGCCTTGGATGAGAACCCAGGTGTACCTGACTTCACACAGCTTCCTTCCATGTGGTCACGTACATTCTCCTGATGAACATATACCAGTAAAATGGGAGGAGAGAGAAAATTAGATTAATAATGTGACACTCACACCTCTTTATTGCCTGTGCCCCACACCATGATGAAGCTTATGCAAACCGGTCCTTCTCTGCACTGTTTGTATTACATTCCTCCTCCCTGCTTTCACAGCCTCCAGCTGCGTACATTGCAGATGAAGAGACAGAGTAGTATGTTGCAATTACCTGACCCCTCTCTCATCTCCTCTCTCCCTACCTAGCTCTGATTCATTCTTTCCCTGTCATTTTCAATCCTCTATTTCCAACTTGTTCCTCTAACATGGTGTAATGATTTATGTTGATTATCAATTTATCAGGACCTAGAATGACCTGCAAAAGATTGTGTACATTAGGTAAAGGTCACTATGTGGCTATGAGCTGTTATCCTGAATGAGTTAATTAAGGTGGGGAGGCCCACATAAGTATGAGCAGCACCATTGGAAAGCTGGGTTCCTTGACTGTGTGAAATGGAGAGAGCTAGCTGAGAACTGGTGTTTGATACTTTCTGCATCCTCACTGTGCCCTAACCTGACTATAACCAGCTATCTGATGCGTCATGGCCATGATGCACTGTAAGGTGTAATAAACTTCTCCTTTCTTTTTTGAATGTTTATTATCATCATTTTTATTAACAACATATTTCATATGGATACATCATGTGTTGGTACCCTCTTTTACCTTGTCCCTGTTTTCATTCAGTTGGGAACAGTCCTCAGTGGGATTGCATGTATTTCCCATGGGATTGTTTTATGCATTGTGGGAGCAGCAGTCAGTTATTTTTTAGGGGGAATGCCTCTGGGCATGATGTCTCAACCTGTGGCTCTTAGAATCTTTCCACCCCTGAACCATGGTGGGTGAGTTTTAAGTCTATTTCAGTGATGAGCTCTGAGGAGTCTCTGGATGTCTGCTTTTGGTGGGTGTTGAGTATCCTCAGGGACTGTCTCTTACAATCTGGCATTAATTATCAGATACAGCATGGAAGCAGCACTCTTGTTCATCTCCCCAGTTCCTCCATGGTTTCAGCTGTGGCTTGCTTGTAATGTGAAGGGTAGTTTATCTCCTCCAGTCTCACATTCTGCTTGTGGTGTGTTTTGTATGTGCAAAAGCTTTTTAGTTTCATGAGATGCTATTGGCTGAGAGATTAATTGTTTAATTTCCTGGGCTACTGGGGTTTTGCTAAGGAAGTCTTTCCCCACTCCTATATCATGAAGAATGCCTCCTATTTTTAATTCCAGTAGGAGAAGAGTTTCAGTTCTTATATTGAGGTTTTGAATCCATTTGGACTTGATTTTTGTGTATGGAGAGATGAGTGAGTCTAGTTTCATTTATCTACATATGGTCATTCAATTTGTCCAGCACCATTTGTTGATAATGCTGTCCTTTTTCCAGTCTACATTGTCAAAGACTGAGTAGCTGTAGTTACTTGACCTACAGTCCAAGTTTTCAATTCAGTTTAAAAATTTTTTTAAATATTTTATTCATTTGAGAGAGAAAAGGACTCAGAGAGAAAGAGAGAGGGAGGGAGAATGGCCACACCAGGGCCTCCAGCTACTGAAAACAAACTCCAGATGCATGCACCCCCTTGTGCATCTGGCTTACATGGGTCCTGGAGAGTCGAACCAGGATCCTTTGGCTTTGCAGGCAAATGCCTTAACTGCTAAGCCATCTCCCCAGCCCTTGAGTTTTCAATTCTTTTCAATTGGTCTATTGGTGTGATAACCCTGATAGTCTGGCAAAGCCATTAGAATATGGACTGTGGTTTGCATAGAGACCCGAAGACGTTTTGGATATACCAGGAAATTTCAAGGGCTACCATGGAGGCTGTTGGTCTGTGATGGAAGTTTTCTCTGGCTATCCAGCTCAGCTGGAGGGGCAAACTTGAAAAATCTGGAGAGTGTCAATCACTGGTTATAATATCAGACTTGACCTGCACAAGTTGATGTTTGCTTGATGGTTATTGAGTTTGCATTGTTCCTGTCTCTTCCTGTTATGCCTTACAGCAGTTGGAAACGGTTTGCTCTGTGCCTGTATATGTTGAAAGTATATATCTTGTTTTGATTTTATAGTACTCATAGCTAAGAGACTATCTTACATTTTAGATGAGAATTAGAAATTTAGAACTATCCAAAAGTTGGTAAAGAGTATGGGGACCTTTGAAGTTGGACTGAATACCATATACAGTGTAAGATGCTTATGAATCTATTGGGTGCTAGGGGCAGAATGTGGTAGTTTGAATGGATGACCCCCAATATATTCAGGATTTTATTAAAGTTTGTAATTTAGATCTGCAGCCATCTGGCTTGAGTAGGAATCACTGGGCAGATCTTAGGGTTCAGCCCTAAGGTGTGGTGGTAAATTTGGAATTCCAGTCCAAAGATAGGCAAAGTGCTGGGGATCAGCCTGGATTTCCTGAAGTGTGCTTGCTTGTGCTGATGATGCTGTGGGTTTCTCTCTGCCCCAGCCTGTGGAAGTGGGCCAGCTTCTCTATGGAATTTCCCCTGGGTCTGTAGGCTTCAATAAATATCCTTTCCTCCATAATTGTGCCTGGTTTGGAAGTTCATCTCAGTGACTTGAGGCTGTCTTCCACACCCACCAAGCTTCCCTCTAGATAGTTATGTTTATGCCAGAATATTAATGTCACTCTTATTTTCAGTTAGAGAAGCTTCTCTTTTCAGATGGGCATGACCAGTGGGGTGGCGAATAACTCACTGTAGTGCTGAAGAAGTGCCAGTGGAATGTATGGCACTAAATGAGAAATCTCTAACATACTCTCCAGGGTTCAGGCACCATTGAGGAAGATGTGGAAAAAGAACATAAGTGCAGAAGGAAGTACAGGAATGCTTACAATGCTGGCATCAAGATATGTAGTTGCCTTGATATTCACCTCCTAATGCCCAATAGTAGTTCTACAAGACCCGTATAATAGGAGGAAAAGGTGATGACATCAAAATAGAAGAGAGACTAATTACAAAGAAGAAGGGATGTAATGGAGGGACGATTTATGAGGGCAAAAATGAAGGTGGTGGGAGGGATTTATCTTGGTTTCTTTTGAATATTTATGGAAGTTGTCAATAAAAAGTTTTAAAAAAGGATTTGAAGATTTATAAAAGAGTCATTTGATTTGTTGTGAATAGATCCTTCATTAAAATATCAGTAGTAACTTATGAATTTTTACCTACTTTAATTTATTTCATGGTTGCATCATCATTAATGACTTTGATTCTGAAAACCTGCAGTTTGGGTATTAGAGTCCCACTCCACTTGTTTGCTCTTTTGCTGTATTATGAATTTCTTCCATGATCATTTCCAAAGTTTCAAGATAATCCAGGCACACTGTATGTATTCTTGTTTCTGAAATGCACATTTGTTCATGATTAATTGTCCATTTTAATTTTTTTTTTCCAGCAGCCTCTCAGCTGCTGAAATGCACATTTGTTCATGATTAATTATCCATTTTAATGTGACTGGGAGATTGGAACCGCTGGAGGTGCTTAGCAGGCAGGCAGGCATTAAGACCATCTCTCCAGTTGTCCATTTTAATGAATGGTTTTGGGCTATAGTTGTTTTTAGGGTGTCATTAATTGCCGAGTGGTGAAATTTATATCAAACACAGAGGCAAAATCACCATCTTAACTTGAAGAGAAAGGGGCAAAGAATAAGGTTACCTCAACATCATTAAATCTATTAACACACCACAAAATTTATTGAAATGATTCTCCTTTCAAATAAAGTTGAAGACTTTGGTTCTGACTACCCCAATGAATTTTAATATTTGCATTTTCCCTGCTAATTCACAATATGTAGTAGTATATTCCCATACTCCTCTCTTGTAGACAACTTCCCCTTCAGTATAGTCTTATGACCGCTCCACTGTGATGTTCTCATTTGTAACCCTGCATGGTGTCTTCAGTACACTGTGTCTGAATTGTGCACATAGAACAACTCCCAATGTGCATGTGCTCAAGTGCCCACTCTTAGTCTCACTGAACCATAGCAACCCACAGCCCATGTAGTGAGATTCTCTAGACACCACTGTGGTTGCAGCTCCCTGACAGGACGTTCACCTTCACTCTTCCTGTGTGCTTCTCTCTTCATCCACATGGAGCCCCACAATCCTGAACTCATCCATTGAGAGCAAGGTTGTCTTGGAAGCTGGATGCGAGTTGGCAATGGTAGATATCCAGGTTTACAGATCACACCAGACTCAAAGGTATGAATGACTGCTTGATGGGGAGAGGACCTCCAACTTCTGAGGACAATGGTTTGGGTTAAGAACTGGGAGAGAGGGCAGTAAACTGAGGCCTACAGGGAACATCAGGCATAGGTATATGAAATTGCAAGCAGATCTAGGCAAGTAGCTCATGTGCTTCAGATGGGAAAACAGAACACTGATAATTTTGGCTAGTCAAGATAGAATTAAAGAGACACAGCAGCATAATTGGAAGAATATAAATTACTCAGAGAGTACAGGGTAGGCATGATGGATCCCGACCTTCCTTATCAGTCAGGTTTTCCATGACTTTGTTTTTCACTTACCATCACACTACAGATATGTTGGAATTTAAATAGTGAGAAGTCATCCATGAAGGGAGTGATATCTATGTATGTCAAATGCAAGGAACTTGCAACCTTTGCTTCAGTTCCTGGCACTGTGCCCCTGACAGGCAGGCAGTGTGAGAGATGAAATGGGGGACAAGGTGAGGAGATCACAATAACAAGCTGACTAAACCTCTACACAGATGCTGTAATTCAGCCTCCAAAGAAGAAAATTCTCTACAAGCCAATCTGTGCTGTTCTGTTAACACAGGGAAGGCTTGGAGATCCTGGGACACAGTCATTGAAAGAACCAGGTCTGCAGCTGTTCCCAGCCCTGCCCAGCCCTGCTGATTTGCATGTGCACAGAGCACAGCTCACTGCTCTAAGGACTTCTTAAAAGGCTGGTCACACCCTGTGCAGGAGTCAGTTCCCATCAGTTCACAGCATGGCCCTGAGGACTCCTGCTCACTTCCTGGGGCTCCTGCTGCTCTGGCTCCCAGGTAAGGAGAGCTAAGCCAGGGAATTATCTCAAAACTTTGGTGTCAGTGCTGCTTTGTCTTTGAGGGAAATCCTGTCATCATATTATTACCTGTGTGAATATTTGATTTTAATTTTCTCTCTCAGGTGTGAGATGTGACATCCAGATGACTCAGACTCCATCCTTGTCTGCATCTCTAGGAGACAGAGTCACCATCAATTGTAGGGCGAGTGAGGACATTGGCAGTACTATAAACTGGTACCAGCAGAAACCAGGGGCAGCTCCGAAGCTCCTCATCTATTATGCATCCAGCTTGGAGGATGGGGTCCCATCGAGGTTCAGTGGCAGTGGATATGGGACAGATATTCTCTCACCATCAGCAGCCTGGAGCCTGAAGATGTTGCCACTTATTACTGTCAACAAGGTTATAACCTCCCACAGTGATACAAGTCATGACATAAACCTCCCAGGGAAGCAGAAGTGAGAGGCTGGGCTGCCCCAGCTGCTGCTTCTTGCGTCTTCATCTGCTTACAGCATTTCTTAGTTGCACCCAAGCTCTGAAGGTAAAGGGGATGTTTTGCTAAAAGAGCCTGGGAGGTTCCTATGCACCTACATCTCTGCTCCTCAGCACCAATTGTACAAACACAACAATGCCTGTCATGATTCCTGTTGAACAGATATTTTAACACCAGAAGAATCTCAGTTTCAGCAGTAGTTTTGATGCAGGAAAACAGTAGACACTGTAGGTATTGCTTAATACAGGAAATTAGAGTCTGAAAAATAACTATAAACCAGCTTCCTTCCTCTGGCAGTCTTGAAAGGTAGTACTTGAGACATGTTCTCTGGTGCTCCTCCAGAATGCTGAACTCTCTGCACTCGAAGTTACAGTCTGCCTCAACGTGCTGGGCTCAGATCTGTTCATGGTGGAGTGGAGCATGGTCCTTGGGCATTGACACTAGAAAACAGTGTGGTCACTATTACTGACCTTTGATAGGTTATGGATTTATAAGATGCATGTATATCTTTGATGAGTTAACAGCATCTCTTGATTTATAATTTAAAAAGCTTAAATATGCAGCAATATTTTGAGAAACAGATGAATAAATTAAAGAATAATAATCACAGATATAACTCTACTTTTCATTAATAGGCAAATGTAAAGCTGCTCAATATTGTTTTAACATATTATATGTAGTTAATGTTCAAATATACTTAATAAATATTTAGTAATATTTAATATTACATTTGCAATATATTTTATATTAAATTTAATATACATGGCAGTTAATAAATAAATATTTCAATATATAAGCAAAGAACATTTAGAGAAAAATTTTAGGGTTACCTCTCCTTGCCTGTGACCCAGAACAGTAGGAGCCCAACAAAGGTAAATATAAACTTATCAAGCAGCCACTGACCGGCATCATGTACATCATAGGCAGACAGTTGTAAATGAAAATTGTAGTCTGTATTTTATGCCCAATGGTGATGATCTAATCTGCATTCTACAACAAGATAGATTGTTCTCTGTAAGAAATGTAAGTGTAAGGTCTACATAGTATAGATTATATGGTCATGATTTTTATAATTTAGCATTTTCTTCCATTATCAAAGTAATATATGTATAGAAAAGAAATTCTCATATAAACATTTCAAAATCATTGTGATCTAAGAGAGGTAGTACAAAGTTACAACCATTTTTATTCTTTGAATAGTCTGCTCTCTTCATTTAACTCTTATCTGTCACACTGATCTCAGTGACTAGAAAGGGTTAAAATAGAGGCAGAAGAATTTTTGTTCGAACCAAGGACACCATGCCAAACCTGAAAATTGAGGGTCTTTGCAAAGCTCCAAAGACTATTAGGGGCTTAAATATTTCCTGTGTATACAGTTTCTTTCCAGATAGTAATGACAATCTTTGCTGTGCTCTTCCTTCTGTATGAGAATGGTAAAAGAATGGTCAGTGTGTGTGTGTGTGTGTGTGTGTGTGTGTGTGTGTGTGTTCCTGCCTGAGACCCCAGAGCCTGTCACACTTGGAAGTGCAATCTCTGAGGGAGTAAAATTAAAAATATATATATTAATAGCTGGGAAAGAGAGAATTTCAGATAACAAAAGGGAGGGGAAAGGTAATAGATGATAGATTGATAGACAGACAGAAGATAGAAAAATAGATGAGAGATAGATGACAGAAAGGTAAATAGATAAATGGTATTTAAATTTGATGTCCCCATAACCTCCTGTGGTTTTTATTCAGTCCCAGTTGGTGGAAATTTCAGATGAAGAGTCTTTTTGGAGGAGATACGTCCCAGGGGAGGGGCTGGCTCCAAGTCCAATACTTATAGTACCTCCCTCAGATATGTGAGAGCCTCCAGTTTTGCCATGCTTTTCTATCATGAAATTCCTCTTCAAATTGTATACCTGGAATAAGCCATTTCTTCCCCAAAGCTGTTGTCTCTAGTTGCTTGTTTTATCCCAGCAATAAGAACATGACTGCAACAGGTGCTGCATAGATGATAGAAAATTTCATGTTTATACATCCTGAGTACAAAGGTGAAGTTGGACATTTATAGTTTGTTAAACTGAGTATGACACCGTTTTCATACTCTTATTCAGTGGTGGCTAGGTTAACAAGATGAGCTGTAAATAAAAACACAACCTTCCTCTTTAGGAGATTGAATTGTCGGGCAGGAGTGACATCTTAGCATTTAGGTACTTTGTTGTGAAGCCTGGGAAGCAGGATTGATTCCCCAGAACCCACTTAAACCAGATGCACAAGGTGGTACATGTGTCTGGATTTTGTTTTCGGTGGCTGGAAGCCATGGCATACCCATTCTCAGTCCATCTGTCTCTCCTACTTTATCTCTTTCAAATAAATAAATGACATTTTTTTTAAAAATAAAAAGATTGAAATCAGACCCCAGTGAAGAAAACCATGTGAATATAGCAATGGGGTGGCATGGCCACAAAAAAGCAGATTGAGTTCACAGAAGCTAGAAGAGTCAAGAGGTAGAGTCTCACCTAAAATCACTTGAAGAACCTACGGAAATCCACAGGCTGATGATGAGTCACTGAATCTGATTCCAGAGTTCCACCCTTCAGAGCAGTGGGAGTTTAGCATGCCCCCATAGACGTGATGGTGACTGTCATTTTTATTTGAGAAATTTCTCAGATCATCATTTGGGTCCCCTCAGCAAAGCAGAAGTCAGTATGGTTATTCAAGCACAAATAGTTTCATTGCAGTGAATTAAAGTCATTAACAGATTTAGGGTATCTGGGGGTCAGGAAAGGTGACACCTGAAAGAGGGGATCATTGGTGTTTCCCCAGAGCACATGTGCACTGGGATAAAGGCTATTACTGTGTGGCCTTCAAACCTGTTAATGAAGGCCATGGTGATGTTGTTGTTCTCAGCTGCCTGCAGCCTCTTACTTGGGGGGCCATGTCCTTTCTTCTGTCCATGCATCTGCCTCCAAGTGTGGGTGGACATTGTAGACTCAGTTGTGGTCCTCATTACTGTTGATGGAGGTGTCTATTTTCACAATATACCCAAGGATCTGCAAAAGATTATCATCTAGGTCTAAAGGGATATTTCCTTTAGTCAAAATTGTTCTGTTTTATGACATCCTCCTTTATTTTAATATAATATGTGACCAGAAAATCTATTATCATATAGATAACTTCAAAAGACTCAGTTACCTCATGAACTCAATAGTTATCTTCTCAGTTTGGACTATTTAGTTCCTCAGCCTGCTCTTCCCTACTGTGCATGGCGACTAGAAAGGGCTAACCCTTCCAGTTTATGGTGAGAGTCATTTCCAAATAATTGTTGGAATCTGTGTTGAGTCCTGCTCAGGCCAATGACCATGGAAGCATTCATCCCCTCCCTGAAGGCTGAGAGCCACAATAGCCCAAAGGGGTCAGGGGTTAATATGCCATGACTGTTCTGTGTGAACATAGTTTGTCCCAAAATACGGAAGTGTATCTTTGGCTATTTCCTTCCTTTTGCATGACAATGCTGGAAGATCTGGTCTTTATGTAAACATGTACAAAGGTTTTGCTGTGTGAGTCCCTGAAAACCACCATATAGTAGGTTCTGGGGACATTTAGAGAACTGAAGTGAAGTGATTTGTGGTTTTGTGAAGATGAGTAGAGGGAAGGGGTGAGGAAAAGATAGAGAGGGGGAGTGGCTTTGGTTTGTGTTTGTACAAAAAGTTTGACTTAGTGTAGGAGATGGAGTACGGTTATCATAAACAATGTCTTATTGTGTCTAGAATATAGAGAATATAGAGGGTCAAATTAAATGTACTTAAGTTGTAAGATTATCATTGAGTAACTAGGTGTGCCCTTCATGTACCTACAGAGACCCTCATAAAACAGGGACCATATCAGTTACCTTCCCATTGCTGAGATAAAATAGTGACAGAATCAGTTTGAGGGAGGATGGATTTATTTCAGCATACATCATGTCCATCATGGGAGCAAAGGCAGGGGATGGTCACCTTCAGACCTACAATGAAGAAGCAGGGTAGAATGATTAATTGTGATGCTCAATCAACTCTCCATTTTTCTATAGTGCAGGACCATGCTCACAGTTAAGGTAAGTTTTCCCCCTCAATTAACCAACTCAATATAGTCCCTCACTTGTGATTCTATATCTGGTCAAGGTGACAGTAATTGTAAATCATTATAGTGACCAGTGGTGCTTTATTACAGACAGAACAGGCAAAGCCACGAGAACAGAGAAGGTGTCATGTGGCACATGGAAGTTGAGCTGCGATGCCTACAACACTGGAAGATACAAGCATGGAGTCTTCCCTCGGACCTCTGGAGAAATAGTTGCCTGAATACCCCTCAGTATTGGCTCACTGAAATTTATTCCCAAATTCTGGCCGTCAGACCTGTGAGACATTACATTCCTGATTTATACTATCAGATTTTGGGAATTTGTTCCAATAGTCTTTAAAATTGTGAACACAGGCCCAGGGAAACCAAGACTCAGGCTGTTCCTGTTTGTTGTCTCCTTGTTCAGCTTTCCAGTGCTGCACATGGATGTGGAGGACTTTTCACTGTGAAAACATGGACTCCTCAGTATAAAGCAAAAACAACAAAAAAGCTATGGAATCAAATGATAAATTTCATTAAAATTATACCTGGCTAAAAAATACTCAAGGGTGGAAGAATTGACATGTGAGGATTCTCTTCAAGAATGTATTTCTAGCTGGGTGTGGTGGCACACATGTTTAATCCCAGTACTTGGGAGGCAGAGGTACAAGAAAAACCAAAAGAATACACACACACACACACACACAGTTTAAGACCACACCTGAGACTACACAGTACATACATACATACATACATACAGGTGAGATCATCCTGAACACAGGCTGGAGAGATGGAGACCCGATAAGCCTAAGAACGCTGGTTCCAATCTCCAGATCCCATGTTTAGCCAGATGCAAAGTGATGAAAGGGTGCAATGCTACACTTGCCCACAAGGGGCAAACACACCTGGAGTTCATTCACAGTGGCTGAGAGGTGTGTGTCTCTCTCTCTGTTCTCTCTGTGTCTATCTCTCTGTGGTTAAAATTTAGAACACATCTTGAAATCTGTAGTGATTTTTCTTCACAGAGAAGGGAACCTGTTATTAATGTGCACATAAAGGTTTTGCCATGAAAAACTTTGGTGCAAGGCCATGAGTGGCTAATTGGTCAAAAGAGGACCAAATTTCTAAAGACAACATTTGGAATTAAGTGGAGGAAGAGAGAGGCCAGTAAACTGAGACACCTATGGAACATCAGGCAGGCTGGTGTATGATTGAAAGAAGATCTAGGAAGGTAGCTCATGTGATTCAAAAGACAAGAATCCCCTTACTCTGGACATGATAGAAGGAATGAGAAGGAATGTTCCGAAACGGAAGTCTGCTTACTCAGGTGAGATGACAGGCGAGGCATGAGCGATCCTGCCACCCCCAGTGATAAGTCACATTACACAAGACTTTCTCCTGCACTTCAACTTCACACTAACTGAGGGTACTGCAGAGCAAAGCAATGTTCACTGTGCCAAACGCGAGGAGCTGGTAAACCTTGTCACAGTTTCCGAGACTAGGAAACAGGGCCAAGGAAACATACTGAACCTAGAAGACATCAAAATAGCATGGTACTCATAGGGACAAGACAGATTCTGTCTGTCCTTCATCAGAGAGAAGCACTTTCTCTGCGGGGAAACCCTGTCATTTGTGTGAATAAGGACACATGCACGTACCGGGACCTTAGTGAATAATTAGTATGAGCTACTTTTCAGCTCTGCCTACCCTTTCCCAGCCTCTGATAATTTGCATGTGTTCAGAGCACAGCCCACTGCTCCGGGGACTTCTTAAAGGCTGGTCACATCCTGTGAAGGACATAGTGCCGATCAGTACACAGGATGGACATGAGGGTCCCCACCAAATTCCTGTGGCTTCTGATGTTTTGGCTCCCGGGTAAGGCGTGTTAATCCTTGGAATTTTCTCAAAACATAATCATTGTTGCTTTGTCTCTGGATGAATTCCTGTCAAAATATCATGAATTGTTTCAGTATTGTTTTTTGTTTTGTCCATCTCAGGTGTGAGCTGTGTCTACGAGATGACCCAGTCTCCATCCTCCTTGTCTGCATCCTTGGGAGACACAGTCACCATTACTTGCCAGGCTAGTCAGGGCATACACACGTGGGTAGCCTGGTATCAACAGAAAGCAGAGGAGTCTCCTAAGCTGCTGATCTATGGAGCATCCAATTTGCAATCTGGGGTCCCATCGAGGTTCACTGGCAGTGGATCTGAGAAAGATTTCACTCTCACCATCAGCAGCCTGGAGCCTGAAGACATTGCAACTTATTACTGTGCACAGTATAGCATCGGGTATGCCACAGTGATACAAGTCGTAACATAAACCACCCAGGGAAACAGAAGTGAGAGGCAGGGCTCCCCAGCTGTTGCTCCGAATTCCTCCACCTGCTGACAGCATTTATCAGAGGCAGCTGACCTCTGAAGATCACTGGAAGGTTTTCCCAGGGCGGCTGCTATCCATCTATCTCCCCTTCCACTTCCTCAGCTGCCAGTGTGTACACATGAAAATGCTTGTCATGATTGCTCATAAACAATGATTTTTACACATGAGTTATGGAAGTTTAATCATTAGTATGAGTCATACAAGAAAACAGAGCCCTGTATAGGCATCTGAGAAGGTGCTTTTTACTATAGGATGGGAGTCTGAATAATAGCTATGAACTGAATGTGATATCAATTACAACAAAAATCCAAACTTAAATGATCAAGATGTGTAAAAAAAGGCTGGTCACATCCTGTGAAGGACATAGTGCCGATCAGTACACAGGATGGACATGAGGGTCCCCACCAAATTCCTGTGGCTTCTGGTGTTTTGGCTCCCGGGTAAGGCGTGTTAATCCTTGGAATTTTCTCAAAACATCATCATTGTTGCTTTGTCTCTGGATGAATTCCTGTCAAAATATCATGAATTGTTTCAGTATTGTTTTTTGTTTTGTCCATCTCAGGTGTGAGCTGTGTCTACGAGATGACCCAGTCTCCATCCTCCTTGTCTGCATCCTTGGGAGACACAGTCACCATTACTTGCCAGGCTAGTCAGGGCATACACACGTGGGTAGCCTGGTATCAACAGAAAGCAGAGGAGTCTCCTAAGCTGCTGATCTATGGAGCATCCAATTTGCAATCTGGGGTCCCATCGAGGTTCACTGGCAGTGGATCTGAGAAAGATTTCACTCTCACCATCAGGAGCCTGGAGCCTGAAGACATTGCAACTTATTACTGTGCACAGTATAGCATCGGGTATGCCACAGTGATACGAGTCGTAACATAAACCACCCAGGGAAACAGAAGTGAGAGGCTGGGCTGCCCCAGCTGTTGCTCTGAATTCCTCCACCTGCTGACAGCATTTATCAGAGGCAGCTGACCTCTGAAGATCACTGGAAGGTTTTCCTAGGGCGGCTGCTGTCCATCTATCTCCCCTTCCACTTCCTCAGCCGCCAATGTGTACACATGAAAATGCTTGTCATGATTGCTTATAAACAATGATTTTCACACATGATTTATGGAATTTTCATCATCAGTATGAATCATACAAGAAAAGAGAGCCCTGTATGGGCATCTGAGAAGGTACTTTTTACTATAGGAAATGGGAGTCTGAATACTAGCTATGAACCAAATGTGACATCAATTATAACAAAAATACAAACTTAGATGATCAAGATGTATAAAAAATGTCAGAAACAGGGCTGGAGATATGGCGTAGTGGTTAAGGCACTTACCTGTGAAGTCTAAGGACCCAGGTTTGATTCCCCAGTACCCATATAAGCCAGATTCCACAAGGTGTCTCATCCATCTGGAGTTCATTTGTAGTGGCTAGAGGCTGTGGTGCACCCATTCTCTCTCTCTGAAATAAGTAAATAAAGAAATAAGATATTTAAAAATATGTCAGAAACAGTGCACACTGACCTGTTGTCTCCTGCCTCACCCTAGTTGTGATTGCTCTGTGCCAGGATTTTCCTTGTGGCCAGGCAATGTGAGGAGTTACTAATTTCCATGTGAGGGAAGTGTTCCCTTCCTGTCTCTGCTTGTGATTTTGAACATCCCTGCCTCGTGTTCCCTATATGCTTCTATGTATACTTCCTTCCATCTATTAATCTTAAGTTAAGACCTTATATTCTGTTGTACTTTCTAGCAAGTGCTTATTCATCTTTGAATGTACTTTGTTTCCCAAACACACATATTCTGCCATCAACAAAAGACTATCAGCTCCTGGTAGAGCACAGGGGACAAGCTGAGTGAAGAGAGATGCTTGTCGAATATGGGGGCACATGCCATGCAATGAAATCAGAAATAGTAGTTTAAACTCAGGTATTTTGTATTTTGTAGGAGAGGCATGTGCATGTGTCTCTGTGTTTGGATAGAGAGGTAAGCAGGTGGATATGTTCTCTAGTTATAGAAGGAATGCTTTTCTGGTCACCAGAGCCACAAAAACATTATAAGTACTGTTTTTCATTAAAAGCAATTATTAATCTATAGAGAAATATCTATTTGTGAACTTAGAGAAAGGAAAATTAAAATGAGCCCTGACCTTCCAACAACTAAAGTTATTCATTTTAAAAATTTTATTAACTATGTATTTACTGTATGAACATATTGGCATGTCAATCATATTCCCATTGGATTGTACTCTTATATCCCCTTTCTCCCATTCACATTCCCCTGAGGTTCATCCTCAGTGGGGTTATTGGTATTCACTGTGGAGTCAGGAATACATCAATCAGTCTCTGGGGATTGGGACAAAGACTCAGGATACCCCTTCCCACCATTTGTCTCTTGCAATTTTTCAGACCTCTCTGCTGCATTCCAGAATATGGGGATCAAATTGTAACAATATAGAAGATAATTTGACAGGGACAGCAATTGTCCCCATCTGGAGAACTCTTAGTTCTCATATAACAAAATATATTATATAACACAATGAGTAAAATATGGCCCCATGTATTCATCCTGACATTTTACAGTGGAATGAAATATTCACACAGTATTATATTCATTAATTATAACAGGAATAAGTTAGGGTAAAACAAAACATTTTGTCAATGACAGGCTATGTTAATAGCATATTGTTAAAATATATCAACTGGATTTATTCCATAAGAAATAAAATAAACCCCAAAAGAAGAATGAACAGTAAAGTAACCATGTAATCTTCAAAAGTTATAAGATTGTGAAATGTAAGGAAGTTCTGCCAAACTGGGCAAAGGGAAGGAGTCTGGAGGTGTGTGCTCAGGTGAAGCACTGTGGGAGGACACTGCAACTCTGCTGACTATAGTAACCTGCCATATCATTGGCCTGGAGGCTGGCGTTGGTCAGAGTGAAATCTGCCCCAGGATGCCCAAGTGATGATGAGTTAGGGGTTTGTCTCTGCTTCTGTGGCACCAAGACAAATAGTTATTTTGGATGGAGCTCCATGAAAGACTTTGACTGGACTTGTGTGAAAGTTGAACCCTGCAGACAGAGCCAGGAACTCTGAGTCAGGTCAGCATGATGTTCTCACAGCTATCTCCAATAAGAAATGAACAGTGAGCTCACACTGCATCACTCATAGATTCAAAAACATATCTGAAATATTTACAAAAATATTGGTTTTGTTTTAATTTTGTATTCAGCACTAAAATCAATTAAATACCTTATTTACTTTTACATGTAGTAATTATTAGATATCTATGACCTAGTAAACTGAAAGAGGAGGAATTAGAGCATGAAACCATGTTGCTATTGTTCACTTATCTGGAGGGCTGGGGCGGGGTTCTCCTGAATGCTACAATGCTCTGAATTAGCATCCTATATATGGTACTGTTTCTTCTATAGCCCAGGCTCACAAGTCCAGGAATCAAGTGACCCATTAGCCAAATTATTTGCTTCCTGTTCCTCAACCTTATGTTTTGCTGACCTAGAGGACTTGGTTCCAGAGTGGGGAAAGCTTTTTCCAGTAGTCACAAAAAACATTCTATTGAACTAGAAGCTATGCTTCCCCCTGGCCACTTTAGGCTCCTGATATCCTCCAGTCAACAGGCTAAGAAAAGAATTTTAGTGTTAGAAGGGGTGGTTATCAAGATTACTAGGGTGAAGCTGGACTGCTCTTCCACAAAGGAGGTAAAGAAGAGAATTCTGAAGTCCACAATGTATGTTTGGGCATCTCTTGTGATTACCATGTCCTGTGATTAAGATCAATGGGAAACCGAAATAACCCAATCAAGACAGTGTGATAAATGCCCCAGATCATTCAGGAATGAAGGTATGAGTCACCCCTCCAGCTAAAGAACAAAGACCTGCTGAGGAGCATGCTGAAGGTGAAGGAAATACAGAATGGGTAGTAGAAGTGGGTAGTTACACATACCAGCTAAAGCCACATGACCAGTTACAAAAATGAGGACTGTAATTACCATGAGTGTTTCTGTCCTTCTTGGTTGAGATTGTTTGTGCATATGTACACAATATTAATATGCCTTTGTTTTTCTTTCCTCTGTTTCTCCCTTATGTAATTAATATTGATATAGATGATATCACTAGTTAACTGTCATTTCTGTAGTAACAGAATCATGAACACTAACAGCACTAGGCATGTGTCATATATTGAACAGAAACCCTGGCCAATGATTGGTCACTCATTTCAATGTAGGGATAAATCTGTTGCTGCTCCTCTGGTGCTCCCCCTCCCAAGATTCTCCCTGAAGTTGTTGTGAGCATGAATTTCTGGGTGCATGGGCATCATTGGCACAATGGAATTCTACTCAGCACTAAAGAAAAAAATGTATAATGAAATTTATAGTAAAGTGGATGGACTTGGAACAGATAAAACTAAGTAAACTCACAGAAGCACAAAAAGGCAGCTTCTTCATCTGTGGTTCCTGTACTAGAAGAGCTTGAGTTGCCTGTATAGCTGACAGATAACTCACGGGACAGACAAGAGGGATGCAAGGGTTTGTGGGCTGTGGAATGGGAGGGATGGGGGAGATACACACAACATCAAATCCAAAATGAATTGGGAACATAGAAACCTTCTTCCTGAATAGAAACTAAAAGATATAAGCCTTAATGGAAGCATAGAGGGATCATCTGTTAAGGGCCCTGGATAGGGTGGGATAGCTCTGGGTTGCAACTTCTAGTTCCAGAAATTGGTTAAATCCACATTGATGTATTATTTGGAGAAAATTATAACATCCCCAAACTAAGACAGGATTCTGTCAGAGGCTTGATTACTCACCCAAGGTAAAAGGTAAGACCCTATTGCTGAAGACACCACATGCTGCCAATGCAGAACGTTGAGAGATCCATTTGAATCATAAAGGAAGCCAGTTCTTAGATGGTTATCCCATATATGCTGAAAAGCACTAGATAAGCTGCTGGAGGAAAATGGCAAACAATGTCATGAGTAAGCCGAGGACACCAGAACATGAAAACCACCTTAACAAGATGTACACAGCTGCGCAATAGTGGAACACAGGCTAGGTGGATAACCAATGGCTCTTTGATGGCTGATGAGAACCATTCATTGGAAAGTAACCCATAACTGGAACTAATAAGTATGTCAGAACCCCATGGAGATCAAGACAATGAACTCCAATGAGAAACTCCCACTAGTCTTTGTCCCCAAGTGAGGTTACACCCATCAAAATTTTTCTCAATTAACAATCCTTACCTACTTGAACTATACTGAACTAATTCTGATTTTGTTTGTCGGAAAGCAGTGAAAACCAGGGAAAACCATAATATACCAATAAGGTAAGAATCAATAGCTGACAGGAGATGATCCACCACTCGCATATCATCCAGGGCCCATGTGAAACCACAGAGGCACTGGTGAGATGAGCAGTGTGCTGCTTCCATGGCAGTCCTGATAACCTGGGCCAGCGTGATGCAGAGAGACACTGAGGACACTCAAAATAAACAAAACCAGAAATCCAGAAGATGCTGGGAGCCCAACACTAAAGGAAAATCAAAGCACACCTCCCAAGGCTGAGGGAAGCTTGCAGAAAAGGGGTGGAAAGAATGTAAGAGACACAGGATGGAAGGAATATCCAGAGCCATAGCCTTCCCCACAATGACAGACTGCTGCTCTCAGAACTCATAACCTACAACTACATGGTGAAAACCAGCCATCCCGCTTAGGATGGCCCTCAATGGAATGGGGACAGGGAGGAGAGAAATGGAGGTACCAGCATATAATGTTTCCATGCAAAGTTTCTACTTAATAAAAATAATTGAAATTTTCTTCAGTACTCAGCAGGTTATCTGGCAGCTTTTCCATTAGCTAAGTATGTCTAGTTGTCATATTCTCAGAATTCCTGTTGAATTTGAGAAATGAATATCATAATCTAGAGGAAAGTAACATCAGGATCTATCTGCATGTTTGATAAACTTGTCCTCAATATGTATTTACCATGATGTGTCAGAGAGGAGATGTAGGAAAAATGTGATTTTAGTGGTAAATAATGGTGTATGGATCAAGCCTTCCTTAAAATTTCTCCTTTGCCTTTTTCATTAGCATTTCCAAAATTGCTTTAGTATTTATGTAGTATTAGTCAAATCAAGAATATTTGCTAATTATAACTAATATTCTAATTTTCTTGTTTATTCTTTTTACAACTATGATTGAGGTTAATTTATAAATTACACATTGCAAGAAAATAATAATACTAATAAGTGGAATAATTGCAAAAATATTCTGGAATAAAAGTTTTATGGAAGTGGTTTCTTTCTAAATAGTCTGTTTGGGATAGGAGTATTGCTCAGTTGCCAGAGAAAGTGCTCAGTGTGGGCCAGACCCTTGGGTTCCATGCCTCACACCACGTTACACACACACACACACACACACACACACACACACACACACACTGCAATCTTACAGTGCTGTATCTTGAGACATGGTTAACCGGGGATGACTTTACTTTCAGAATGAAGTAGGGTTTTGCTGTTTTGAGAGTATCTCACACTATACCCAGGCTGGCTTCAAACTTACAACAATCTTCCTGCCAATGTCTCCAGAGTAACTGGGATGCCTAGTGAGCCACCATATCCTGCTAGATTGAGTGTTTTAAAATGCTGTGTTTGGAATGTTCTCCATCTTTCTTCTTGTCATTGTTCCCTAATGAGTGTTTTGTAACAGCTGTGACACAGCAGTTTATGTGTCACACAGTGATGGTGTGATGTCCATAGAAAGATGTGCAGAGGCTCTGACAAATACTGCCCCACTGCACAGACATGACATGGACATGCGTGACTGGAAGATCTTCGAGGGGCCAAGAAACAACCCCACAAATATGAAGGGACAACTATGTATCCAAGACAATTCATGTGGGTGCATTGTGCACTGGTGGACCAGTGTGCCTGGGAGCATGGAGGACAGAGGCCAGCTTCAGGTGTTGTTTCTGGGAACATCATCCACATTTTTTTTTTGTGACAGGTCTCCTCTTTGGCCTGGATCTCACAAATCTCACAAGACTGGCTGCCCAGGGATAATCAGGTCTCCACCTCCCCAGCTCTGGGAGTACAGGTGCATGAAACCATGCCCAGCATTCTATGCAGGTGCTGGGGATCAAACTCAGGTTGTCATGATTACAAGGCAAGCACTTTAAACATTAAGCCCTCTCTCCATCCCAAAGCAATTATCTTTTGATACAGAGTCTCAAAATGTAGCCCAGGTTGGCCTCAAACTCATAACAATAGTCCTGCCTTACTGGGATCACAGGTGTGTACCATCATGCCAAGCTTCTAAAACCATGTTGAGGGCTGTAGGCACAGTCCCAGTAAGAGATCACAGTTTTAGAGGGTGGGAGTTGGAAACATGTGGTACCATTTTTACCAGAAATGCTTTATCTCTTTAAACAAAACACATCTGAGAGGGATGGAGATACAGCTCAGTTGGTAGAGAGGTTGCCTAGCACACATGAACCCCTGAATTTGATCCTCACACCATATAAACCCTGAGTCATGATGCACACTTGTCATCCCTTGTAAGGAGATGGAAACAGTACATTTATTTTTCTGTATCACACTAGATTCAAGGGTATGATTGAATACTTGAAGGGGAGATGACCTCCAAAACTTCTGGGGACAGTGGTTTGGGTTAAGTATAGGGAGAGAGAGGGCAGTAAGCTGAAACCTCCTGGGAACATCATGCATGAATATATGTCATTCCAAGCAGAGCTGGGAGGGAAGGTTATATGCTTCAGATGGAAAGCAGAAGAGCCTAAATTTTGGCTGGTCATGATAGAACTAAAGAGGCCTAGCAACATAATTGGAAGAACACAAATTACTCAGAGAGCACAAGGTAGACACAGCAGATGCTGAACTTCCTTATCAGTCAGGCCTCCCATGACTCTGTTTTCCCTTCAACATCACACTAAGAATATGTTGGAATTTAACTAAGGAAGAAACTTCTATGTCCGGAGTAATATGTATTTATCTCAAATGCAAGGAACTGGAAAACTTTGCTGCAGTTTCTGGGCTTGTGTCCTGACTGGGAGACAGTGACATAGATGCAATGTGGACAAGGAAAGCAGATCAAAATAACAGGCAACTACAACTATAGACAGATGGTGTCATTTGGGTTCCAAAGACAAGCGCATTCTCCACAGGCAAATCTGTGCTGTTCTGGTAATGCTGAGAAGCCATGGAGACACTGGGCCTTAGAAATTGAGAGGAGCCAGGTCTGCAGCTGTGCCCAGCCCTGCCCAGCCCTGCTGATTTGCATGTGCACAGAGCACAGCTCACTGCTCTAAGGACTTCTTAAAAGGCTGGTCACACCCTGTGCAGGAGTCAGTTCCCATCAGTTCACAGCATGGCCCTGAGGACTCCTGCTCACTTCCTGGGGCTCCTGCTGCTCTGGCTCCCAGGTAAGGAGAGCTAAGCCAGGGAATTGTCTCACAACATTGAGGTCAGTGCTGCTTTGTCTTTGAGGGAAATCCTGTCATCATATTATTAGCTGTGTGAATATTGGTTTTAATTTTCTCTCTCAGGTGTGAGATGTGACATCCAGATGACTCAGACTCCATCCTCCCTGTCTGCATCTCAGGGAGACAGAGTCACCATCAATTGTCGGGCGAGTGAGAACATTTATATGCTTTAGCCTGGTACCAGCAGAAACCAGGGGCAGCTCCGAAGCTCCTCATCTATTATGCATCCAGCTTGGTGGATGGGGTCCCATCGAGGTTCAGTGGCAGTGGATATG